>VDFB02273470.1:0-109473 GCA_007258455.2 Sequoia sempervirens
GATGGTAAAGTTTTCTTTATCTTTGAATTCATGTTGTTATCTTAGGATTTCATTAGTTGATTTCAATAGCTGAACAACTTCATTTCATGAGTAATGGGCATGAATCGTCATCTTTTTGTTTGAATTAGATTAGTTCAATTCATTCATTTGGATCTTATTACGCTTATCGATTTCCCCCTTACACAAGAATATATTTGTCCTTCTAGCTCCATTGATAATCACACAACACAACGTTCTTGTCCTTCTCATTGTCAAAAACAACAAAAAAAAACCCTTTGCATTAGGGTAAATCTGTACATCTCCATCCAGTACTCGGTGCCAAGTTTCAAAAATCCACCCATGCAAGTCTACAAGACCTGGCCAGATGCCCCTAAATCTGCCAATCAACTCAAACTCTACAAAATACTTTGCATTCTCCGCAACTTTGTTGGCAATGACTTCCTCAAAAGATATTGTCGGGGTTTCCCCACACAACACAAAAGCTTTAGCTCCTTTGTCGAGTTTGATATTTGATAGTTTTGATCCTTCACTCGAAAATGCACTCTCTTCCCCATGCTCCAGCCACAATTCATGCCCTTTCACTGCCTTTCCATTGCCACTCCGCTTTGATTCACGCCTCGAAGGAGCTCCAAGAAAGGGTTGTTTCTGATTGCCCAAACACCCCACCACCGTCATTGCATCAATCTCCTAGCCTTGCGCAAATAAGAACTTATTTCCCCTCACAACCTCTAAGAACAGACGATGCCAAGAGCCTGCAAAATGAGCAGAAATGAGAACTCTCTGTCCTTCCCAACCATGAGAAAACCTAACTGTCGTCGACAAGCCAGAGGACAGAGAAGAAACCATCACAACTATTATCTTGCTAGTTTACAAGAGCTTTAAAAAAAACTAAATAATATTATTTTCTACTTTTATTCCTACATTAAATTGTTACAAATAATCAAATTATTAATTCCAACCAACATTTAAAATCGAAGGGAGTAATTAGAATGATACTAAACTTGAAGAGAAAATTAATTTAATTGATCTTGCTACCCAACATGAGGTAGTATGCACAAAAAATTCCATTCTAAAACTACACATTTTATTGGATTATTCTAAATGAAGAAGAAAGTTTGTTTTATATTGTAAGAACTTTTCTTATAGATGTAAAATTTCAATTAGAATAAAGTTTAAAAGTTTATATAATTAAAAAAAATATATAATGATTTTTTAGTTAAAATTAATTTAATATTAAAATATTATTCCGAGTTATTATAGATCTACAAATTCCCATTCTATGGAAATTCTTCTCCCAATTTTCCTTTTTTGTTCAACTCTTTTGCAATTAATGAAACTGACTGATACAAATAATAGCCCACTTATAGGACAGCTGCCTCCACCAAGGACTTCCACATAAGACAAGCCTATTTCCCTCTCTTCTCCCACCAAACATTTAAAAAAGAAAGCCAAAGAAGATGTGGCAACTCAAGGCAACGTCTATATTTGGAGGCCTCCAATCAACCACGTAAACTCTCATTCATTTCAGTCGCCCCCAATCTCTGATCATAATAACACACTTATTCTTTATAATCATCAATTTTAAACAACACAACATTGCTATTGCATTGCTGTTTTTCGCTCTTACCACATCCAAATCCTACACCATATTCAAGAAACCGGAAACCCACATTAGAAACCACACTGTTTACTATTCAGTTTTGAAACAAACCAGAAATCTTTGTCTTTCTCCCTCAATTTTGTGCTGTACAATGAAGAAGGGCCAGAGCTCCTCAGCTTGCAGAACCCAAGAGACCTTGCTTTCTCAAGAACAGTTGAATGTTGCAGAAGAGGCACTGAGAAGACACAGTCTTAATAAAATTGAGCGGAAAGGATCGGGGACTGCAATTGTCTGGTTCAGAAATGACTTGAGAATTTTGGATAATGAGGCCCTGTACCGGGCTTGGCAGTCATCGGAGACCGTGTTACCTGTTTACTGCATCGATCCTCGCTTGTTTGGAACCACATATTACTTTGGCTTTCCTAAAACTGGAGGTAAATAATTATGGCAATATGTTTTTCTATAATTTTTTGGCTTGAACGTGCATAAGTTAATGGATATAACATGATAAGAAATCGTCTTAGAATTTCGTCTGCAATCGAATGGATTCATTTTCCAGTATGTCACCCACGTGTAATTTGAATTTATTTTGGGGTCGAAGTGGGTCTACGAAATTGACTGCCAAAATTAATTTTCATTCATACTATACAGACTCTGCCAATCCAGGAGAAATTCAGACTATCCAATCCTAATCATACTTAAATTATGTAAGCCCTTATGAAGATGAATAACACCTGTTTGGTGCATGTTCATCCCATACTTAACTCCTCACAAATAAGAAGCTATTCATTCCCGCAATCCAATGATGTACTTTATAGAAGGTGCTTTGTAATTATTAATAAGATCCGCTCACAGCTCTTATCATTAGCAAGTTTTGTTTCCAAATTTTCATCCCTGCCATTATGATAACAGATCCATGTCATTGGTGCCTATAATTAGTTTTGAAGATGATAGCAACCGAATGCACAGATTGTCAAATTGTTATGAACACTGACCTTGTTTTCTTAATGGGGAAAAAAGAGAGCACCAACCAGAGAGGCCTCTAATGAGATCTCTATCTACCCTATCTACAAAAGCACACAATTCTCACACCCATTAAAGAAGGGACTGTCATCCCATTCCCTATACTCCAATATTTGAAGATTCTCGTAAGGGTAACAAAATATGGCAGGATTGTGGTCAAAGTATGTAATGTCCCCATTTTAGCCATACGCTCTTTTGTGTCTGATAGCCTATTTCCGGAAGCTCGTAGGCCAGTCAGAAGCTAAAATTAGGGTTTCCACTTTTAGAGGAGGTTTTGAAGGCTTGCATGCAGGATTTTCTAATGCATGTTTGGTGGAGCTTTCTGGGTTTTTGGAGACCTTCGGGATGTGGTAACATGCATGACGAGATAATGACTTGCGTTTTTTGGTTATTTCCTTGATAGTTTTGGAGGCTTGCATGTTGGAGTTTTACAATTCTGATTCTGGATTCCTTTTGGGTTTTCAGAGAGCTTCGTGGTGATGTGACATGCAATTGAAACGGAAAATTTTTTTGGACTTACTATTTTTAGTAAGTCATGATGGCTGCCCAATTTGTGCTCAAAATGAGATTGGAACAACTTACTATCTTTAGCAATATTCTATTTTTAGTAAGTACTATTTTTGGCAGTGCTATTTTTAGTAGCTTTTCAGCAGTTCAGTGCAGTGGTTGTTTCTGGAAGGTCAGTTGAGCAGTTGGTCATCCCACACTCTTGGAGCTATTTTTGGCAGGTTTGAGCTTGAGATGGGTGCTTCACTTGTGGAGGTAAAATATTTTAATATTTTGGAGAAATAATTGGCTAAGGTTGGAGGACGCCTATTTTTGGGTGAGATAATGTTTTAAATGAAAAATATTTCCTATGCTAAAATGGACGACTTATAAGGGAAATATTTAAGTTACAAATATAGTGTTTAGTGAAAATATATTGGCTAAGGTTGTGTGGACGCCTAGCATGGAGATAATTATAGTTTTATAATATATTCTTCACTTAAGAGTTTGGACGCCTAGCTTGGAGAAATAATGGTATTTTATAAAATATTTCACTCAAGTGACTAGGGGACGCCTATACTTGTGATTATTTGCATTTTATTGAAATATGTCCTAATGACTTTGGACGCCTAGCCTAATGAGACTCAAATGCAAATTGGAAAAGGTGAATTTGAATGTGAATGAGGATTTTAGTTTGGGCACCCTAATTGGAGGGAAAAAAAGATTTGAATTTGGGAGAGAAAAAGGTTATAAATAAGAGTGTTGGGCTCTTCATTGGATCATCCATGAAGAAATTATACTATATGCTGCTGAAATGGTGAGTGTTTTGCTTCGAGGAATGCATACCTTCTAGCTTGGACTTGGTTTCTTGCTTGAAAGATAGCAACTAGCTAAGTTAGAGACTGTTCTTTACACCGAAGAACAGATTGAGCTTATTGCAATGAAGTCTTTTGATTTTTTTGATATCTTTTGGTGTGTTTTGTTAGTTTACAGGTTGCTAGTTTGGGTGTGGCTGAAGTAGGTTTTTACTCATAGCTCTCTTAGCGAATTTTGTTTGGTTCTGGGTAGTTGATATATCTTTTCCTTGGCTCTAGGCACCCCTTTGTGCAAGTTTTGGGAATTTATTGTTGAGTCTTTGATTTTATCTTGCTGGTCGACCCTCTCTCTAGGCCGTACTTTGCCTGGGAAGTCTTGGAAAGTTTTAGAAAAATAAATATCATCAGTTTGCAGTTGTTTCTCAGTCCTATCTTGGTCACCATCTCTCTAGGGGTCTTATGCATTTCGTTTCAAGTCATTTGGAGTAGTTTTGAGTGAGTAGTGAGCATTTTAGTGAGTCTATTAGTTGCTGGTCTGTAGTTTTCAGTTTGCTAGTCTAATATTTCAGTTCATAGAAGTTGGAGTTTTTGGAGTGTGTTTTCATATTTAGCAAGTCCTTGAAGGTTGGAGATCAAATAATAATATTGTAGCTTCTTGGACAGCTTAACCATTGACTTCTTGTAGGATTGATTCTAATTGTAAAGCTGTTTCAGTAGTACTGATTAGCTCATATTTACATTCTGCTAATTTCTATTGTATTCCCACTTTTAGTGGAAGAGGCTGGCCTTGCCGCCTTGTTTACTTTTGTTTAAGCATTATCATTCCCACCATTGGTGGAAGAGACAGGCATCGCCGTCTTGCACATTGTATTGGGGTCGGCTTGTCGCCCTTCTTTACTTTCAATATTCATATTGCTGAGCGGCTGAGCCATCCATTTACTATCCGTACTTGCATTCATATTGCTGATCGACTATGCTGTCAAATCACTCCCGCTGAAATATGCAATCTAGTTGTATAAACTTTACTTTCCAGCATTGTACTACATTCAGTTTGGAGACTAACGATCCCCGACGCCATATGCTCACACCTTGCCCAACATTGGGATCCTGGTGTACATTCTTGGTGTAGGGTTACTTTTAGCAATTAATTTGATTTTGGCTAACGTTGGCGGGTGCCATTGTTGAAGTGTTGTTGCAAAAATTTGAAAAAATTATAAGGGGGTCATTTCAAAATATACAACATTAGAGAAAATTGTACAATCTACATAGGTTCTAAAAGATAAATGTACATTTATGCTTTTAGATCAAATTTATACAAGTTGTAAGGGTGAAATGGGGAGAGAGGGAGAGAGACAACACTAGAGAAAATTGTACAATCTACATAGGTTATAAAAGGTAAATGTATATTTATACTTGTAGATCAAATTTACACTGGTTCTAAGAAGGGAGAAGGGGAAAAACATGTTAATACCTAAGGTAAGCTCAATACAAATATCGATCCCAATGTACCACATACTTGTGCTCAACTGGGTCTGCTTTACAAGAAACTAGAGGGCACAACTTGTTAGTGCCTCGTGGGGATAATATCTAAATCTTGTGAATCTCAAAGAACATCCACAACTAGTGATCAAGGAACTTGATAGGGTGGGTTGTGACAATGTGCAAATATGGAGTACCATCTCCCTTCAAATCATAGTTGGAGGGAAGAACGAAGATGGCACAACTAGCAAATAACTCCTCATAATATCAATTCTTGAAATAGATGGGAAACACAATCCTCCATTATCCATATCCACTAAGCAACCTCTTGAATGTCATGTCCCCAATTTGATTTGAAATTCAAATTTTGCAAAGGTGGGAAAAGTGTTTTTGAACACTAGTTTTGATATTTTAATTAAATATAATAATAATATTTTAAATAAATAAAAATAAATAAATAAGATATTTTTTTTGTGCTTTTGGGCGCCTAGCATGCCTTGCTTGGGTTGGCCCTAAGGAAGAGGGAAAAAGGAAAATAAAATAGAATAAGAATATTTTAAGGAGGTCGGCCTTGTTAAGGTTTTTATTTTTGGGAGTGCTATAAAAGAAAGTAAAGTGCAAGTCAGTTGGATCTAATTTCATATCTAATTTCATTTTGGAGATTCTTCTCTTTGGCTGCAACTTTAGTTGGGCTCCATTCCGAGGATGAAAACCCTTGTGAATGTGTTGAGTTGGACGAAACCCTAGCTCACCTTGTGGAGGATTCATGATGGAGTTCTATTTGCACTTCATTGGAGACAATTGGAGGTTTGGAGCATCATTGCATAAGCAGATTTGAAGATCAGATTTGGAGCAGAATTATTGTGGCATTTTGTGAGCAGATTGCATTAGGGTTTTTTCCTAATTTGGAGCGCCACTTGGAGCATACCTGACCGCCCACCTTTGGAGGGTGATTTTGCATATTTGGAGCAGCAAACCCTAAGCACTTGCCAAGGAGGAATTTCACCCATCTAGGGTTTGATATTTGAGCACTGTTTTGCATATGTTTGGTATGTAATATGTATAATCATAGTTTTAGATCTGATTTATAGTGCAGAAATTCTGGGCATTGTTTGGCATGTTGTGCCCTAGAATCCATTGTAAAAATCAGATCAGAACTTTCAGTTTGTAGCAGCAGGGTTTAATTCAGAAAATCAGATTTGTTGTTTCAATCTGGTTGTGCTACACTGTGTATTTCATGGTGGATTTCATGCTTGTAATGATTATCAATTTGCGGTATCATTTTCCATCATTATTTGTCATGTTTGGGCATGTTTATGTTCACTGTAATTATTTGTTTAAGAGCAGAAAATAAAATAAAAAATTAGGGTTTTGAGCAGAAATCTGAAGTACAGAAATCTAGGGCAGATCCCATTGGGGATAGTACATTGAATCTCAGAACAACATCAAAGTTTTGAAGATAAAAATTTCAATGATCTAACACAAAACACTAAAGATCATTAAAGCTCCACAAAAAGAACAACTGAAAACCTGATGGATCCAACTTAACCTCCTAGAGTTTGACTACAACACTTCACAAACAAATATGGAGACCAAGAATCAGCACTTGCGCCTCTGCTGTGCTGTTAGTTTTGATCATCAATTTATTGGAAGCAGTGAAAATCAATCTTCTTTCTTCATCTTGACTTGCCTAAATTCCCTCTCTATGCCTTGTTAAAGTTGAGCTTTGCCCCCCCTAGGCAAGGTGGGATCCACTTTACCAATTTCTGATTTATAATTGGGGAATTAATTCTTCCACAAGCCCCATGAACAGGGGTGACTTTAAAAGTCTCCAATTTTTCAAACAATTCCCTATCCCAAGAAGAGAAGCACAGGTTCTTTTGAAACAACTCTAACAATTGAGACATCACAACTTCCCCAATAGCTATTTCCAACATCAAAATAAAAGATCCTTATGGTAAAATCTGATCTGAAAAGAACAAAGATCCTTCTATTTCGCTCCTTCCATAAGTGCCATATTGTCATTGAAGGACCAAGGACCCAAATACAAGAAAAGAAAGATTTCTTCTAAAGAATGGACTACTTCTTGAAAAAATCAAGAGATTACTTGGGGGCGCTCCTACCTAGTCCAGTCAACCTTACTGCCAACTCCAACATTTCATTACAAAGGGGCAATTCACAAACAAATGGTCCCTTGTTTCATTCGTTGAAAAATAAAGAACACACCTTGATGGGCCTTCCAATCCAATTTTTTAAAGTTTGTCTCTAGAAAATATTTGCTTGTGTAGTGAAGACCAAGAAAAAGCTCTTTCCTTGGGAAGGCAAGCTTTATTCAAGCCTTTCACTTAGGCCAATCCACTAAAACATAGGACAGAAAAGCTACCTTATAACCAATTTTTACTGAGTATTGTCTAGATTTTGAGCAAGCCTATCTACTAAAGTCTTCTCCATTGCTAATAAAGTTTTTCCTTTTAGACAACTCATTGGAGAGCAACTGAATTTGGTTCTCAAGGATACCTAGGCCCGTTAGCTCCCTCTATCTCCATACATTCAACCCACTTTGAGAGAGCACATATAAACCTTGACTTTGAATCCCCAAACAAGTGAGTATCTCCCTTGGTTTCCATCAAGTCTTCTTGGTTTTCCAAAGGAGGATATCTATTCCAAGAGTCTTCCCAAAAGTGTGCTTTAAAGCCACTTCAAATTTCCCAGGGAGATGATTTGTTATGATGAACCTACAAGACTACATAAATTCCACATATGAGAACTAACAAAATTCTAGATGGATCATCCAAATCCAGGTTTTTCTTTTTCAAAATATTGCACCACTTTAAATTTGGTTTGGCTTAGACCCCTCATACTAATTTCGTGCCTAACACTTTGTTTTGAGGCTCCATATGATGCAACTCAACATTACTACCAACTTTTGGAGAGAATACCATGTCTTAGGTGATAATTGAAATCTTCTGTTTTTCCCTCGAACCTTTCCATTAGAACTTTCTCATTAGTTTCTTCAATGCCACAATAGACATTAGGGGCATTTACAAACAAGACACTAAATATATGGGAATAGCAACAATTATTGATTTCAACATCAATATTATCCTAGCTAGGGTTAACCACTTGCCCTTCTAGGATTCAACTTTTGATTTGCAATTGTCTAAAAGACTTTCCCAAAGGGGTGATCTTCCAACTCAAGATGGGAACCCCCTAATACTCGGTAATTGCCCAATTTTAAAGCCCAAAATATTAGGGATGCACCCTTGCACCCACCCCTAGTACTGAAGAAGAAACTTTTTGATTTATCTAGATTTATGACTTGACTAGAAGCTAAGGTAAATCTCTCCAACGTATCTTTGATTATTTTCACTTCCTCACAATTCGCACTTTCGTATGTGTCATCAACAAATTGCTGAAGAATCATTACATATAAACCATTCACCACTTGGATGCCTTTCCATTGACATACATCACTTATTGGTTGGATTGATCTTCCTAGTGCCTTTGCTAGAATGACAAATAGGAAAGATGAGATTGGAACTCCTTGGTGAAGGCCCCTAGTTGATTCAAAAAACTAGCTGGACTTCCATTCACAATCATTGAAAAATGGGGGCTTGAGATGCAATCGAGGAGCCATTCTTGCCATTCCAAACCAAATCCAAATTTCTCTAATATCCTCAACAAAAATCTCCAATCCACTCTATCATACATGATAAAACACACACTTATACTGAGAAGGGGGGGTGAATCAGTATAAATCAAAACTTCACTTTTCACAACTTAATTAATCATAGCTATATTACTTCAAAATTTAATTATCCATTGCAATACATACATGCAAGTTCTAGCAACTAAGAATACACATAAGAGACATGATTTTATGTGGAAACCCTTATGGGAGAAAACCATGGAAAAATATTGCTTGTATTAATCTTTTTACAAATTTCGTAGGCATCAACCTATTGGAGACTCCAATCCCCACCACTAAGCACCAACCTAGCAAGAGATGCCAATCTCTTCTAATAAGAGGCTCCAACCTCTCGATCTCCTCAAATAGGAGGCTCCAACCTCCACGAGAACAATAAAATTATTTTTATTTTCAACTTCTTAGATCTGCCCTATCAACTACTCACAAATCTGCCATACATCCACTCATGAATCTACAATATAGTCTTCAATATTTCTGCTTAAAGAACCGCCATGATCTTGCCTTTATTTTTCTTTTCTTCTCACAAAATTGCTGCTAAAACTCTCTCATAAATCTGCTCAAATATTTCTTGTAGATTTGCTTAAATATCCTTTTATTTTTTCTTTTTATATGAATGATTTTCCTTGAAATTGATTGCCTTTGCCTCTCCTTCAAACCTCTATTTATACACACCAATATGTCCCTTCACCCAAGGGAGGCGACTCTCTAAGAGGGGTCAGCCAAAACAGAAAGAATAATTTTTTATTTTATTGCCCAAGGTTGGGTGCACTTCGCTAGGGGGTTGGCCCAATAAAAATTAATTTACTTTTAATTTAATTTCCCCAACATGAGGTGGTATCATAAGGAGGGTTGGCCTCATGAATGATAAAATATTTAATTTTATTTCCATTTATTTATCTTCAATACTCCAAAGGGGGGCAACCAATATAAGAGTAGGTTAATTTTATTTGGGGCCATCAATATCACCAAGATACCTTTGACATCAATAACAATATTTTTGCAACAATCTCCCCCTTTGTCATTGATGGCAACCCTACAAAAAAATAATCTTGAAATGCAACAGGATCATACTTCTCCCCCTGACAAAAATGCTCCCCCTGACTAACATGCCCCCCCTTACTTTATTTCTCCCCCTTTGACATTAATGGCAAAGGCATCTCAAGGTTGAAATATTAGATAATGAATAGCTCCCCCTAAACACATGTATCTTTTGAAGCATTTAGTGAGTAGATGAGAGTGATATCACTCCCAATTTCTCCCTCGTGTACTCAAAAGTCTCTTTTGGTAGTGGCTTCGTGAAAATGTCCATAATTTGTTCCTTTGTAGCAACATACTCCAACTTCACCTGCTAATCAACCATCTGCTCTCTTAAGAAATGATATTTGATTGGAATATGCTTGTCTTGGAGTGCATAATTGGATTCTTTGAGATGTTGATTGCACTTGTATTATCACAAAATATGGAAATGGGATGCTCATACTCAACCTTAATATCCTTCAAAGTTTGCTTCATCCAAAGGACTTGAGTGCAACAAGAAGCTGCTGCAATATATTCCGCTTTTGTTGTGGGCAATGAAACTGATGCCTATTTCTTGCTTAGCCATGATACAAGACTATTGCCAAGAAAGAATGCACCTCCACTTGTGCTTTTTCTATCATCAATACTGTAAGCCCAATCCACATCCATGTATGCTGTGAGGGTGAAATATTCACCTCTTGGATACCACAATCCAAAGTCCATAGAGTCCTTTAAATATTTGAATATTCGCTTAATATCTTGTACATGAGTTTCCTTTGGTGCTGCTTGAAATTGTGCCACCAAACCAATTGCTTGCATAATATCAGGTCTTGTAGCTATCACACACAATAAGCTTCCAATCATGGACCTATAAAGAGTTTGGTTTGCCTAAGGAGATTCACCATCCTTACCCAATTTGCATCTTGTAACTATGGGAGTGCTCACCAGATTGCAGTCCTCCATCCTAATTTTTTTCAACATTTCCTTAGTATACTTGGTTTGTGAAATGAATATCCCCTTATCTGATTGGGAAAATTGCAACTCGAGAAAGAAAGACAACTCACCAAGCATAGACATTTTGAACTCCTTCTGCATGTCCATGGAAAAATCTTGGCACATCTTGTCACTGCTACCTCCAAAAAATGATATCGTCCACATAGACCACAACAATCAACATGTCATCTTCATTTTTGATATACAAATTGTTGTCCACAATACCTCTTATGAAACCTTGTTGTTGTAGATACTTGTCTAGTCTTGAGTACCAAGCCCTAGGGGCTTATTTCAACCCATAAAGTGCCTTCTTTAGCTTGCAAATATAGTCCTGATTTTCTAATAGAATGAATCCATCAAGTTGTTCAATATGCACCTCTTCCTCCAAGTTTCCATTTAGAAAAGTTGACTTCACATCCATCTAGTAGACTTTGAAATTCTTGAAAATTCTTGAAATTTGAAATCATTTAACATCCTTATAGCCTCAAGACGAGCAATCGGGGAAAATGTCTCTTCAAAATAAATCCCCTCAACTTGAGCATAACCCTTGCATACAAACCTTTCTTTGTTCTTGACTACTTGGCCATCCTCATTCAACTTGTTCTTGAAAAACCATTTAGTAACGATGACATTTTTATCCTTAGGTCTTGGGACAAGTTCCCAAGTCTCATTTTTCTCTATTTGATTCAATTCTTCTTCCATAGCCTTTACCTAGTACTTGTCTTCTTTGGCTTCTTCCAAACTCTTAGGTTCCACTTTAGAGAGCAAACACAAGTTTGCATGTTTAGATGTACTAGCTATTCTCCTCCTTGTTTGAATTTTTGTATCTTTGTCACTAATGATTAGATTTTCTAGATGATTCTTTTGAACGAATCTAGATGGTTTCTTGGGTGGTGCTCTTGATGGAGTCATTGGATTCCTTTGTTCAACTTCTCCATTTTCAATTTCTTCCTCTACTTCTTCTTTGACACTATCTTCCTTTTGATAGTCAACTTCTTGTGCTATTTCCTTTTGATGCCTTTCTTCATCAACTCTATTTGCACTTTCAACAATTTTGTGCAGTCTTTTGTTATAGCATCTATAGGCCTTGCTTCTTGTAGAGTATCTAAGGAAGATACCCTCATCACATCTCGAATCAAATTTTCCCAGATCTTCATCATCATTATTGATATAACATTTTCTCTCAAACACTTTAAAGTACTTCATTGATGCAGGCCTTCCCTTCCAAAGTTCGTATGGTGTTTCTTTATTGTTCACCTTGATTTGTGCTCAGTTTAGAACGTAGACTGCCATATGCACCACTTCTCTTCAAAAGGTGTCAGTAAGCTTGGGCTCATTTAATATGGCTCTTGCCATTCCTTGCACTGTTCTATTTTTCCTCTCAACAACTCCATTTTGCTCCGGAGTTCTTGCAGCTGAATATTGTCTTCTTATTTCAGATTTTTTTTTTAGAAATGTAACCCAAGTCGTCCTTGAATAATCATCAATTAATAACATGAAATAGCTCTCACCTTGCAAGCTTGTTGTCCTTGTTGGCCCACATAAGTCAGTATGTATTAGTTCCAAAGGCTTTGATGTAGAATACTCCTTTGATTTAAAACTTGTCCTTGTTTTCTTTACAACTTGGCATTGTTTGCAGATTGTATTAGACGACTTTGCTATCTTCGGCATGTCCCTTATGGCTTGTTTATGGCTAATATTCATGATGTTATCGAAGTTTAAATGTACCATCCTTTTGTGCCACAACCAGCTCTCATCTTCTTCTTCTTCCATGCAACACTTTTCTCCTTTGACTTCACTAAGAATTTAGAGGTTGTTTGCAGTTCTACTAGCATCTGCAACAAGTTTTCTTGTTCTTGTCTTTTTGTTTTCACAACCACTAGGATGAAATGTGAGAGTGTGTCCTTGATCACACAACTAACTCACACTTAGAAGATTGTGTTTCAACCCTTCGACATATAATACATTTTCAGTTTGTCTTTCCATTATTGAGACTAAGAGTGCCTTTTAATGTGATCCTTGTTGTAGCATCGTATCCAAACTTTACAGTGCCTCCATTTATTTCCTTCATAGTAAGGAACTTGATTTTATCCTCTCTCATGTGTCTTGAGCAACCATTGTCAATGTACCATTGATTTTCTTCATTTTGCACATGGAGGGCTTCTTGTACTAGCATGGATTTCTCCTTCATTTCAAGCTCTTTCTTTTTGCACTCCAATTCTTTTGCCTTTAGCTGATCTCTTCTAACTTCTTCAATTCGTTTTGCTTCCTCAATTTGAATCTTCAGATCTATGATCATCCTTTCTGATTCTTCAAGACCTTGAGATGATTTCACTTTAGTTCTGCTATCCTCTTGAAGTTATGACTTTAGTCTCAAATTCCTTTTCTTGAGCTTCTCAATCTTATTATAGGCAAATTGGAGTTCCTTCTCAAGATCCTCTTCTTCATCATCTTTGGTACGTTCTTTCGAATCTCTTTCTTCTTTCGTTTTGTCTTCATCATCCTTTACCTCCATTGCCATAAAGAGTATCTCTTCTTTATAGCTATCAAAGAAGCTTCCACTACTTTCTTCGGATGAGCTACTTGTTTATTGAATGTAGAGACTCTTTTTATGCCTTTGGAAGTTCTTTTTTTCTTGCTTCCCTTGTGTGCTCTTTTTGTTGTTATGATAATATTTCCCTCCTTTCCTTTTGTTGTATTCTTCTTCCTCTTCACTACTTTCACTCTCAATCTGTGGACACTTAGAAGCAAAATGACCTATTCTACCACAATTGGAGCACTTAAGAGTAGACTTACCTTTATGTTTTCCAAATCCTTTCTTGTGCTTTCTTACAAAGTGTTCTTCTTCATCACTTGAACTTTCACTGAATACATATCCTCTGTTCTTCATCTTCTTGGATGCTTTGAAGGTGGCTTCCCGTTTTGATGGCTTCTCCTTCTCTGTCCTCATCTCATATGCCGTGAGGATCCCATGCAACTCGTCCATCGTCAAGGTGTCTAGATCTTTCATTTCCTTGATGGTGGAAACTTTTGCATCAAATCTCATTGGGAGAGATCTTAAAATCTTTTGCACAATTATTGCATCCTCAACCTTCTCTCCAAGACCATGGATGGTGTTGACGATTTCATCCACGCGAAGTAGATAGGAAGCGATATTTTCTTCATCCTTCATCTTTAAACTCTCAAATTGTCTCTTGTGGGTTTGAAGCTTGGCCTTCTTAACCTTGTTGTCTCTTTCATATGTATTTTTCAATTTATCCCACATGTCCTTAGCCGATTTGTAGTGCATAACCTTCACAAATTCTAATTCGGACAATCCACACAAGATTGCATTTTTGGCTTTAGCATTGTTCTCACTTTCCTTCTTTTTGGCTCAATTTGTTATTGGAGTTGTAGGAGGAGTGTAACCAACTTCAACAGATTGGTAAATATCGTATCCTAGAGCATTCAAGTAAGTCTCCATCCTTATGCTCCAAAAGGCATAATTCATTCCATCAAATAGTGGTGACCTATTTGAGGAGAACCCATATCCTTCGGCCATATGTGTTTCCAAGATCTACCTTCTAGTAGTTATGCTATTTTCAAAGGAACCGGCTTTGATACCAATTAATAAACACACACTTATACTAAGAGGGGGGGAGGGATGAATTGGTGAAATCAAAACTTTACTTTTTACAACTTAATTAATCACAGCCGTATCACTTCAAAACTTAATCAATCCATAGCAATACCATACATGCAAGATCTAGCAATTAAGAACACACATAAAAGACATACAATTTTATGTGGAAACCCTTACGGGAGAAAACCATAGAAAAATATTTCATGTATTAATCTTTGTTGATTTAAGATAGCTTTGGTCAGATATAAATGATGATTGCATTCATGCATCATCATCATTTATATTTAACCAAACTGTTCTTAAAATATAAAACCATCAAATAAGTTATTCGAATTTCAAATGATGATGATCGAAATTTGCAAATGGATAAATCGGAATTCATATTAGATGATTGCTGTTTGTTAAATACACACATCTTAGTCTATGGATAACACCGAATGGTTTCGGTTGTTAAGGGAGCCCGCGCGCTCAAGGGACACGTCCCATGAGCGGATGTGTCTCCACTTTGTGGAGACACGTCCTCTCATGAGACGTGTCTCTCCTTGAGGCGTGTCTCCCACATATAAATGGGACTTCATTCCCTTATTTGCAAGACATCGAAATCTATAAATGTTCTGCAATCAGCACATTTGATACAAAAGAAATAAATCTGACTTAGAATTCTAGAACATAATTTCAAACTTAGAATTTCCATAGGTTCTTTTAGGATACAATCTGATAAGATTTGATTAACATTTACATGGTATCAGAGCCAAGTTGAGTGAATCCAAATCAAATCTAGATATCAGATTACTTAGAAAAAATTCGTATTTTTGAAAAATCGAATTCACATCACATTCTTCATAATGTCAAGTGTGATCAGATTTGAAGATCGTCTTGAGGGAGCAAACAACTTCACCTCATGGAAATTCAGAATCATGATGATTCTCAAAGAAAATAAGTTAGACTCATTTGTGAGAGAAAACAAGAGGGAACCAGAGGATGATCCTGAGAAAACTCAATGGATTGAGAATAATGAAAAAGCCATGAAAATCTTAGTAGATGCAGTTAGGGACCACATAGTACCTATTCTAGCAAAACATGAAACTGCATATCTAATGTTCAAATCCCTTGAGAGCACCTATGAGATAAACAACACCAGTAGGACTCTTGCATTAAAGAGGCAAATCAACAATGTCCAAATAAACAAAGGAGAAACTATTAATGCATACTTCATGAGGATCATTGAACTAAGGGATCAATTATCTACAATTGGATATCAAATTGATAGCAAAGAGTTAACACTAATTGCACTAGGAGGCCTACCAAACTCATGGGAGTCATTTGTTCAAGGAATAAGTGCGAGATCTAAACTCCCCAAGTTTGATAGGCTAAGAACAGACTGCCTTCAAGAGGAAACAAGACTCTCAACAAAAGAAAACAAACAAAAATCCATAGATGAGGACATTCAAGTGCTCAACACATCATCTAATAAAAGGGGTAAGAAAAACTCTTACGGGAAAGGATCATTTAAGAGAAAGAGAAATTCCCATGGAAAAGGATCATTCAAGAAGAGGAAAGACATCTCTCAAGTACAATGTTTTAGATGTGATCAATATGGGCACTATGCAATGAAGTAACCTGACAGATCAAAACAACAAGCATCATTTGCTAAAGTAGGAAAGTCAAATTCAGACCATGATTCTGAGAAATTTGTATTCTATTCAGCCTTATCAAGTCAAGTATCTAACAATATCAACAACTGGGTGATTGATAGTGGTTCTTCGAGGCACATCACAGGGTTTAGAGAACACTTAGACACTATGACTGAAGAGACTGATGAAGAAGTAACAATTGGGGATGATTTTGCACATCCAGTAAAAGGGGTTGGAACTTGCTTCCATCACATTGAAATCTGGTCTCTCCCTTCAACTCACTGGAGTTTTATTCGTACCTGGAATAAAGAGGAATCTAATATCCATCTCTGCTCTTGAAGACAATGGATATAGGGTTACCTTTATGGATGGGAAAGTTCTGGCATGGCCTAAGAACTCAACTATAAAGAAAGCTCTAACCATAGGTGTAAGACAAGGTTATCTTTATAAACTATGCACTGAAGTCAAGCAAGCCCTTACCCTTGATACTTTTGATTCAAATGAAATTTGGCATAGAAGATTAGGACACCTTCATTTTCGTGCCCTACCTTCCGTAGAAAAACTTGTAACAGGATTACCTAAGTTAAAACCAACTCATGAAGGAACTTGTAAAGGTTGTGCCCTAGGAAAGAATACAAAGGGATCCTTTCACAATAGTTTGAGCAAAACCCAAAATGTATTAGAATTGGTCCACTCTGATTTATGTGGACCCATGTTTGTACCCTCCAAGGCAGGCTTCCTATACTATGTCATATTTATAGATGACTTCTCTAGGAAGACCTAGATTTACTTTCTTAAGTGTCAAGAGTCAATAGAAATCCTTAAAAGGTTCAAGGAGTTCAAAGCTCTTACTGAAAACTTCTCTGGGAAGAAAATAAAAATCTTAAGGACAGACAATGGGAAAGAATACACCTCTGAAATATTTAAGGAATTCTACATGAATGCTGGGATTAAGAGGGAGTTTACAGTAGCCTACAACCCTCAACAAAATGGGGTTGCTGAAAGGAAAAACAAAACCATTGTAGAAGCTGCAAAAGCAATGTTGCTTGACTAGAACATTGAAACCTCATTCTGGGCAGAAGCCTCTAGAACTGTTGTCTACATCCAAAATAGATGTCCTCATTCTCACCTAGATAACAAAACTCCTGAAGAAGCATTTACTGGCCTAAAACCTGATATTAGTCACTTTAGGATTTTTGGTTGCCCAGTCTATATTCATGTGCCCAAGGAGAAGAGATTCAAACTAGAACCTTCCGGAAAGAAAGGGGTATTTATGGGATATAGTGAAACCTCCAAGGCCTACAGGATATTCATACCCGGGCAGAAACAAATTGAATTGAGCAGAGATGTCATCTTTGAAGAAGACATTGCATTCAAAAGGGCAAGAAGTTCTAGTGAGATAGAAAATTATTCCCCTAGGGTATTAGAAGTGGAACCTACTCCTGAGATTCAGAGGGAGTATCCTGAGGAAATGCCAAATGAACTTCAATCTACTTTAGATGAGAATGCAAATGACAACAGCAAGAAGAGGCCACTTTGGGCTAGAAAGATGATCAAAGAAGCTGAGAATCATGCAACACCCAAAGGAACATTTAGGGAGAGTAAAAGACCCAAACGGTTCTCAAGCTATGTTGCTCTAATGAATGACATCATAAATTCAGAACCCACCAGTGTTTCAGAAGCCTTCAGACATCAAGTATGGAAGGACGCTATGACGGAAGAGTATCAGTCCATTCTAAAGAATGATGTATGGGATATAGTGCCTAGACCAAAAGAGAAATCTGTTGTCTCTTCTAAATGGCTCTTCAAAATCAAACATGCTGCTGATGGCAGTATAGAAAAACATAAGGCACATTTTGTGGCAAGAGGTTTTTCACAGAAGGAAGGCATTGATTATGAAGAAACATTTGCACCTGTTGCCCGTTACACATCTGTGAGAGCAGTGATAGCCATTGCAGCAGCTAAAGGCTGGAAGATCCATCAAATGGATGTGAAAACTGCCTTCCTAAATGGAACCATTGAAGAGGAAGTCTATCTAGAACAGCCTGAAGGTTTTGTGATACATAAACCTGACTCACATGTATGCAGACTAAAGAAAGCACTCTATGGACTTAAACAGGCACCCAGGGCCTGGTATGAAAGAATTGACAGCTACCTCTTGGGACTAGGATTCTCCAAGAATGATGCAGACCCAAATCTTTACTTTAAGGTAATCAAAGGTGATATGTTAATAATTATTTTATATGTTGATGACCTGCTGATAACAGGAGAAGATCACCTCATTGCTCAAGGAAAGAAGGATCTAACTTCAGAGTTTGACATGAAAGACTTGGGCATCTTACACTACTTCCTAGGTTTAGAAGTATGGCAGAAATCAGATGGCATCATACTAAACCAAGGGAAGTATACTATTGATATTCTGAAGAGATTTGGAATGTTGGATTGTAGACCCATGTCTACACCTATGGAAACCAACCTTCACAAACTAAAAGAAGCAGCAGTAGAATCTAAGTGTGCAGATACCACTCTATATAGACAAATGATTGGATCATTGATGTACCTGGTTAACACAGACCTGATATTTGCTATGCAGTGAATGCTCTAAGCCAGTTCATGTGTGAGCCAAAGGAAATTCACCTTATGGCTGTGAAACATATATTGAGATATCTTCAAGGCACTATTGGATATGGTCTTCTTTACAAAAATAATCAACTAGATCTACATGGATACTCTGATTCAGATTGGGTTGGAAGTGTAACGATCGGAAAAGCACATCAGGATGTTGCTTCAGTTTGGGATCGGCTATAATCTCTTGGATCTGCAGAAAATAGTCTTTAGTAGCTCAAAGCTCGACAAAAGCTGAATACATTGCAGCCTCTATGGGGGCAAGAGAAGCAGTATGGCTCCAGAAATTGCTTGTGGGACTCTTTGGTGAGCCCTTGAATCCTACTATCATTCATTGTGATAATCAGAGTTGCATCAAACTCTTTGTAAATCCAGTATTCCATGATAGATCTAAGCACATTGAGATCCCCTACCATTATGTAAGAGACATGGTAGAAAGGAATGTGATCTAGTTGGAGTATATTAGTACAAATGATCAAACAACAGACATTCTCACCAAACCTCTCTCCCGAATCAAGGTTGAACACTTCAGGAAGAAGCTTGGTATGATTGAAATGTAATTTGATATTATGTTTGAAATTCAAAATTGTTTAGAAGTTGTACTAATATATTTAAAGATGTTTAATGTGTAAACTCTTTTGTCATGTGTGTGACTCCATGACCTTATGGGTCCGCTCCCCCTGTGTACATTATTGAAAGGTGACGATCTTTCTAATAATGAACACTTGTATGTGACATTGTAAAGTGACGACTCTACAATGATGAGTTGAACTATCATGATAGATATCATGTGACTTGATATCTGTGGACATGTCATGATAGTATCTCTTGGACACTTTGATGGATATCATGGGACTTGATGTCATTTGAAGATCATTGTGATCCTTAAGAGATAATCATGGTGGATAACTATATATATCCGTGGATATGCCATGAATTATTTTGGTAGACATCATGTGACTTGATGTCAGTGCACATACCATAATGAAGATGTGATTATGAAGAATGTCATGTGACTTGACAATCTTGAGAAAACATATCATATCTTCGATATCACGTGTGAAGGTGATATCTCCACTTATTTGATTTGGAATATCTTCCCTAGCTAAGAGGGAGTGTTAATTTAAGATAGCTTCGGTCAGATATAAATGATGATTGCATTCATGCATCATCATCATTTATATTTAACCAAACTGTTCTTAAAATATAAAACCATCAAATAAGTTATTCGAATTTCAGATGATGATGATCGAAATTTGCAAATGGATAAATCGAAATTCATATTAGATGATTGTTGTTTGTTAAATACACACATCTTAGTCTATGGATAACACCGAATGGTTTCAGTTGTTAAGGGAGCCCGCGTGCTCAAGGGACATGTCCCATGAGCGGACGTGTCTCCACTTTGTGGAGACACGTCCTCTCATGAGACGCGTCTCTCCTTGAGGCGTGTCTCCCACATATAAATGGGACTTCATTCCCTTATTTGCAAGACATCGAAATCTATAAATGTTCTGCAATCAACACATTTGATACAAAAGAAATAAATCTGACTTAGAATTCTAGAACAGAATTTCAAACTTAGAATTTCCATAGGTTCTTTTAGGATACAATCTGATAAGATTTGATTAACATTTACAATCTTCTTACAAATTTCATAGGCACCAACCTACAAGAGACTCCAATCCCCACCACTGAGCACCAACCTAGAAAGAGAGGCCAATATCTTCTAATAAGAGGCCCCAACCTATCGATCTCCTCGAATAGGAGGCTCCAACCTCCACGAGAACAATATAATAATTTTATTTTCAACTTCTTAGATCTGCCCTATCAACCGCTCACAAATCTGCCATACATCCACTCATGAATCTGCAATATAGTCTTCAATATTACTGCTTAAAGAACCACCATGATCTTGCCTTTATTTTTCTTTTCTTCTCACAAAATTGTTGCTAAAACTCTCATAAATCTGCTCAAATATCTCTTGTAGATTTGCTCAAATATCCTTTTATTTTTGCTTTTCATATGAATGGGTTTCCTTGAAATTGATTGCCTTTGCCTCACCTTCAAACCTCTATTTATAGTCCATAGTTCCGAGACTTGGACTCGGCTCAAACTCGGCTAGGGTGACTCGACTCGGGACTCGGGGCCCGAACTCAGCGCAGACTCTACAAAATGAAAAAACCCTAGAAATTTAGAATTTTAAAGGATTTATAACTTGTTTCAAGCACCCTTTATTAAATAAACCTTAAAGACACATTAACATCATTAAATAGAAGCAAATTTGATCACATACACAAGTATACATCGATCAGATAATTATAAAGTATGCAAACTGTAGCAGAGCTGCTGAAAGAAATAACACACTTAGATATATAAATATAGTCAAATGTATACAAAACTCATGGAATATGTGTTGGCGTTTAAATTTGCACCTCTGGAATGCGGATTTGAAACAGACAGCTATGCACAGTAAAACTGCTCTTCAAATTTGGAGGGGAAGCTCCCTCTTGCTGATGGGGTAAAAGAAAGTAAATTAAATCTAATTCGCCTATCTTTTTGTTTCAGCTAGAGCACAAGGTTTATAAAACACAAACGCCGCAACTGAGATTTTCTGATTTAAGAATTCCAACTACAACTAACTTAAGCTAAAGACGTTTCTAATATCTCAAGTAATACGTAGAGCAAGAGAATTAGAAATGAACAAAGTTGATTCTCTAACATAGGCTTAAGAGAACTCTTTCTTAACATACATCTACACACTTCAATGTAAGCTGGAATTAAGATCACAAAAGCATAACACAATAAACGGAAATCTGAGACGTTATACCAAGGCAAAGGAGGCTCATGATTTTATTTCTCAAACTTCTGGAACAAAAATTACTAAACACATGCCTGGAACAAGAGCTTGCAGCTAAAGAGGCTTGCAAAACTTGTTCGTACACAAAAGGAACAACAATTACAATAACTACTTGTTGGCTAAAAGAGACTCAACAATTCGCTATCATAAAACAATTGAACAACACTTGAATAACAATAGAAGGCACTTAGGCTCAGTGTTTTGTTATCACTAGCATCGTTCTAACACAAAGTGAACTAACACTGAATAACAACTTGCTGGCTAAAAGAGACTCAGCAACTTGCTATCACAATAACAGTTCAAAAAAAACTAATGAGCAAAGGCTCTTATTTATAGGCGAGCAGAGGAGTAGGGAACCCTAAAATCTCCTTGCTTTTACAACTAGGGCTTGCTCAGCAAGCAAGCTTTATTTCTAAAACTAAAATAAGATAACATCTAACACCTAAGAAAGCAGGAAAAGCAGGAAATACCAACTATTACATTTATCTTCTTTCTCTTCTTCGAAGAATGGATAAGGATTGTTCCAAGAATAGAAAGAAAGTGGAAAGAAAGCTTCTAGATGAAAGCCGCTTTAAATCTCAATGACATCCGCTAAAAAGTAGGAAATTGTGTCCCAATTAGGTGCATCTATACCATCAATAGCAAAGTTGCGCTTTTCCAAAATTTCTTCAACCTCATTGGCCGCTTTCTCGAATCTTGCTGACATCATAGAAGTGTGACTTGGCAAAGTCTTATGTTTTTCTTTCATCCATTTTAGTGCAATCTTCTTGCTGTACTTGTCCTTGTGCATCTCCCATATCCTTTCACATTTTCCCTTAGAGATAGTCATACTTTCAGGCCAAGGGGGAATGGAGAAACATTTCTCGATCATGTCAAGTTTCAAACTGCAAATCAATTTGCCATCTACTGACTGGATTTCCCGTGTCGTCGGATTATAATGCTTGATGCAAGCGATTACAAACTCGAGACTCTGAACTGAAATAGGAATGGACGCTACTGTGAGGAGTCCAGAGTGTCCCAAGTTTTTGATTGTAGTGTTGCCTGCGCTCTCCAAAGCACGTAGATCAAACACCAGCTTGATGTGATGCAAGTCCGTCTCAGCTGTTTTGATGTAGTCATAATAGAGAGCTGATTTGGTCTTGAAATCATTGGGAGTGTACTCCATATTGAAAACTTTGAAGAATGACTGTAAACTTGCCTATGTTCAAACAAGTTTTGAACAACTTACTATTTTTAGAATGCTGATTTTTCTTCCTCCATCAAACAAATTTTTGAAATTTTTTCTAAGATATGGGTTTTGCTCAAAATTTCGTTGCAAGACAACCCAGATCATCCGTTTTTGAAAATTTTGAATTTAGACTGAAAAAGCAGCAAACCCTAATTTCTTCAATTTTTCACAAAAAAAGTTGGCACCTGGGTTTTGTTCAGAATACAATTAGAAATGGACCCAGTTGATTAGATTTGAAAAACACCGAGGGCTAATCCAAAAAGCAGACAACCCTAGAATTTGAAATTTTCTTGAAAAAAAGCTGTGATATGGGTTTTCTTCAGAAGACTGTTTTGAGAGGACCCAGATGATAAAAAATTGGAAACCCTGAAGATTTCACTGACATGCAAGGAAAAAGCAGCTGCTGCAACTTGATGAATTTCCTCAAAAATTTCTTTAGAAGAATGAGATGAAAAGACCCAAATGGCTGAAAACTAAAATCCTTTGACCTTCTCCTTCAAAAATTTGATATTCTCGATGAAAAAAGCATGAAAAAGCAAGGTCGTATGTTGCTGGTATGAAAAATATTTATGAAAATCAGCAGCCTTGAGCTCTTGAATCTTGAAATAAAACCTCAAAGTTGCTGCTCCACTTTTCTCCTTTGGACGCCACCTGCAATAATGATGAGAATTGAAAGGAAGAGATGTCTTAAATAGATTTAGGGCTTGAAATAGATTTGCTTTCTTTTGCTTTAATCTTCAAACCCTAAACTCAACTTGTTCAATGAATTTAGACATTCATCTTTCAACTTGCAATTTTGAAAATGTGAAAATTTTGACTAAGGCATGGCAAGTTGGGCGCCCTTCTTGGCTAGGGGTGCCAACTTCTCTCAGACTTAACCATTTTCCGGGGATTTTATCTTTTCACCATTTTGAACCCCTGCTTTGACCTTGATCTCTGGCTTCCAGATTGATCTAATGGACGAGTTGGATGATTCATTGCGAAGCTCAACTGATTTTGAGAAGATCACCCTGGAGGAACTTCTGGCTAAAAACTTCGTTTTGACCTTCAAATTCATGGGAGCCTATTTCCTCTAGGGGCTCTGAACCTTCATAGTGTTAGCCATTTTTGCATGATTTTCAAGTTCTTCATTTCCCTTTGATCTTCTGATGAAATCTTGATTCCGGGAGCTACACTAATCAGATTGATTGACTGTCAGTTCCGTTGGATAACTTGGCTGAATTTGACGCGGTGATCTTAGGCGCTGCATTGGAAAATTCTATCATTTAGAGCTTCAAAACCTTGGGCACCCTTTCTCTCCAAGGGCGCCCACCTTTACCAGACTTAGAAACTTTTCTATTTCTTCATCAATTCCTCTTCTACAGATGATCCTGTTAGATCTGAAGACCCGGGCGTTAGATTGACTGATGGTTGGGCTCGTTACGAAATTGAGGAGATTCTGAGAGGGGTCTTCTAGGGATCTCTTTGCCAAAAAGTTGAATTTGAGGCACCAAAAGCTTGGGCGCCCCTGGCAAGCTGGGGCGCCCAACTTCACCAGAGTTAGCCATTTTTCTGTATTTTCTCCTTTGCTTTTGATTTTTTTGATTTTTAGCTCTTTTCAGACCCTTTGTTCCGCCTGCTACATCTGACGACTGCCAACTCAAATTGACGCGTTGGTGATCTTGTTGGAAAGCCTGATCGATTCTGAAGAAGTCACGTTGGAGGCTTCATTGGAAAAATCATCCGTTTGAGCCCTTGAAAACTTCAGTGCCTTTCTCTTCTAGGGGCGCCCATTTGTTCCAGACTTAGAAATTTTTCAATATTTTCCATCTTCAGATTTGAACCTTCATTCTATACCTTCAACATCGATCTGGATTTGCCGGGAATTGACAAGTCAGATGCTCTGACGAAGACATCTGTTGCGAAGTTGACTGAATTCTGAAAAGGTTGATCCTATCTGCAAACCCTATCTGCTAAGTTAAGCCCCTCAAAAAGTTGGGCGCCCCTGGGCACCTGGGGCATTGAAAGTTCCCAGACTTAGAATATTTCTTGACATTTTCATGCTTTTCATTTTGTCTTTTGTTTGAAACTCCTTCGTTTGATCTCGAATCCCAAACAACTAGATGATCCGATGACTGCACTGTCGGACTCGCTGCGGAGCTGGGAGGATTCTGAATAACTTTGTCTGGGAGCTCAAATCCTAATTCCATCATCTGGTGCCCTAAAAATATGGGTGCCTATCTTCTCCTGGGGCGCCCATGACAAGCAGTGTTAATCATTTTCCACAGTTTTCACTTTCTTCCTCGTTCATCGTGCATGTCCCTCATCTCACCTTCTATTTGATGCTTGGTCATTGAATCTAATGCCTGGCAGCTGACTGACCTCCATTGATGACTTCGGAGCTCCTGAAATGCTTCTAAAAAAGCAAAATAGACTCACTAGGGCAAAACTGATCTTTTTGAGATTCTAACTGCAGCAGCCTGATATGGAAGTATTTTGAGCCAATCAAAATCAGTTTGGACCCTAGCGGACAAACTTTCTACTTTTAGAAATTTTCTATTTTTAGAAAATTTTGCCAATATCCGTTTCGAAAGAAACCCAGAAAAAAGTTACTATTTTTAGCAGTTTTCCTAAAAAGTAGGGATGAAAAACTGAGATCTGGGTTTTGTGGACTTGGTCGCTCTGAGCAGACCCAGATCATCAGATTTTGGAAATTTTGAGTTTTTACCCATCATGCAAGACATGCAAACCCAAATTTTGACCTTTTTTGACAGATTTAATAAGACTTTTACTCATTTCTTCAAAATGTATAAGTGTAGCAAAAATTTTAATTTGGGGTACAACAATATGAAATCCATGACATCAAATGTTCCAAACAAATATGAAATATCAAAACAATAACTACAAGTCTATGGCTCAGAAGAGCTGCATCCTTCCTACGAAGGCATCTAAGGTGGGTCCTAGATGATGTAGTAGCTGTAGCCATAGTCTCTGCTTGTGACTCCATGCCACCCTCACTAACATCAGTTGTGGATGTGTTTGCTCATGCTTGAGCCTCCTCATCTGCCATGGCTACAACCTCAGCCTCTCTATCTGCCTGGTCAACCTAATCAAGGTCCTCGTCACTAACACAAGTATACATTGATCATATAAGTATAAACACAAATTGGAGTTGAGCTGCTAAAGGAAATAGCACACTTAGATATATAGTCAAAGACTCAAATATATACAAAACTCATGGAATATGAAATCCATGACATCAAATGTTTCAAACAAATATGGAATACCAAAAGATTCAAAACAACAACTAGAAGTCTATGGCTCAAAGGAGCTTGCATCCTTCCTATGAATGTGTCTAAGATAGGTCCTGGATGATGCAACAACCATAATCTCAAGTTTTAGGGAAATTTCCCTAATGGGGTCAAGGGGCAGCGCCCCTTGCGGGGGTTTGGGGGCAGCACCCCTTGCGGGGGTCTAGGGGTAGCGCCCCTAGTGGGGTTAAGGGGCAACACCCCTTGCGAGGATCTGGGGGCAACGCCCCCAACGGGGTCAAGGGGCAGCGCCTTGGGCGCGCTCCCTGTTGCAATACAAGGAGGGGTCGAGGGGCGGAGCCCTTGCCACCAAACCCAAATTAAGACCTCCAAAACCATACAAACCTTCATGGCGTACACCATTTTGCATTCACAATAAGTAAAAAAGACAAGTTTTGACTTTAAATTTCATGTGATTTTTGCACTTTTCAAACCCTACATGTCGAGTCCTACTGACGGGACTTGCCTGGACTCGGCGAGTCCAGCGAGTCTGCCAGACTCGACAAGTCCAGCCAGGACTCGGTCGAGTCCGAGTCTGAGCCCCCAAAATTCAACCAGGTGGACTCGACTTGGGATTCGCCGAGTCCCGACGAGTCTTGTTTTTGTAATTTATACACACCAAGATGTTCCTTCACCCAAGGTGTTGGTGTGAATAAATGTCTTGTACCTTGTTAATTCACTTACTAGGAACTTAGAGGACACATTCACATGTTAAGTTTACTTAGGATTATAAGATTCCTTCTAGAAGTCTTAGTTGTCATTTCTAGATCCTATCTTATCGTAGGTAGTTATGAGTTAGTTGTCTCATGTGATAAGATTAAGACACTTTTCATGATCTTGTCTAATCCTATCTCTCACCTTGCCTTTATAAGCAAGGCCTTTCATGTACATTTGCATATTCAACCATATTCAATCTTGCATTGTTGAAGTAAGGTTTCTTGCTATTCTCTCTTTTGGAAGATATTTTGGTCTAGCTACTGTTCCTGGGGGTGTTGAGGAGTCACCATTAACTCCTACATGGTCTCAGAGCTCCAATGTTGTAGATTCCTTCCCAAATTTGAGGGTTTTGTGTTGGCTTGAAGATTTCTTTGGGTGCATTTTGGGATTTCAAAGACCTCACGATTGAATTCAAGACATCAAAGAAAGTCAGGTTTGCTTTTCATTTCGTCAATTTTGGTTATGTTTTGCCAAATCTATAAGGGTTTGAAAAAGTGTGAAAGTCAGGTTTGCTTTTCATTTCATCAATTTTGGTTATGTTTTGCCAAATCTATAAGGGTTTGAAAAAGTGTGAAGATTAGTAGCTGATCCAGGAGATCACTATTTTTTTGGAGAACTTTGGGCCCAAATCAATATCACCATTGCAATTAGAAGGCCCGAGAGATGAATTTTGATATAAAATTCAACTATATTTGACCTCAGGTGTTTTTGAGCAATTTTTTTTTTGCTCGGGCAAGTCGTACGGCCCCCTAAGCAAGCTGTACAATATTTTAATATTTCGCAGAAAAATATTATTATTCAAAAATATTGTTTGTGGGCTTTATTATAGTTTTGGGCAAAAATATTTATAGTCGGCTGTCTTTTCATCTGTGCTGGTGTCGGTTGGTACAATTTTTTTTACAGGTTTTATATTATTAAAAGTTTGTTTTATAGTTTTTAAAACTTGTGTTTAATTTCCTTTGGGCGCTAAGTGCTTGGACGCAAGGAGATGTAGCCTACGATCTGTGGCCAACCAAAAGGGGGCTTATAGCTCGAGTGCTAGCAGGTAGTGCGCTAGAGACAATCACCCCTGCTACCACCCTAGTGGCGGCGTTTTATTTTTGCACACTTTGCCGACTAGGTTACATTGGTGACCACTTGCCAACCCCAAGGGGGCCCAAAAATTCGGCCGTTTAGGCTCCAAGTGCCTAAAATAGGGTTTTTTTTCATTTTGCAATAACTTTCACCCCAAGAGGCCGTTTTTTTTAAACAAAATATTGCCGGAAATCTGGTTCTCTCAATTTTCCAGTGGTGCTGGTTATTTTGCAAAATTTTGTTGTTTGATCACAATTATTGCTGATTGAAGTCAGATCTTGATTTTTGGCTCCCGAGTTCATAACTTTTTGCCACAATCTCCGATTTTCATGATTCTTGTAGCATTGGAAAGGTATTGAGGAGCTCTATCCATCCATTCATGCACTTTTTCCTATTCATGTCCCAAGTATATTGTGATTTCATTTTTTTTCCTGGTGGGTATACTGGAGATTACTTGGATATTTTGGTAGTTGGGAAGGTGTCGTTTTGATCATTGTACTTCATTTTAGCTATATTGTATGTATTGATCTCAGATTTTATCATTTGAGAAGTGTAGCATTATTGTAATCATGGGTTATGCAACTCATCCTTTGCAATAATTTTGACTAAGGACAATTATGAGTCATGGCAAAAAGGCATCATAACACATTTGAGGTGGCTTAATATTTTGCCTCATCTTTATGGACTTGTACCTAAGCCATAAACAACATATAAGAAATATGTTTGGGGTAATAAAAATGATCATATTAAAGGATTGATTGGTTCTACTTTTAGTGCAAGCATCCTCATAGAGACCTAGCATAAGATTTCAAGAATCTCATGCCCACACACAATTTGGACCAAAGTTTGGGAGATTTTTGGAGATCCACACAAGCCTCCATTCCTAGATGATCCTGCTTCAGATTGCCTCATTCCACTTGATGATGTTGACAATATACCCTATGATTATAAGACCTTAGAGGAGTTTGAATATGATGCAAAACTTGAGCGTCTTGATGATCCCGAGACTTCTCCTGTAGCTCCTACTTCTCCAGTTGAGATCACACATTCATCTTATGTTGATGATTCATTGAGAACTTCCAGTGATTCATTGCAACATGTATCTGTTTGTCTTCCTGATTTGGATTCATATTTTCAGACATTGCATCTTTGTTTGTGGAGTCTCACATTTCAGATTTGGAGGACCAATTTGAGGGTCTAGCTCTCTTATTTAATGATAATCATGGATCAACTATTGTCACTTCATCTTTGTCTTTGGAGTTTGTTCAAGATCAGTTTCCACTTGTTCTTGATTTGTCATAGTTTGTTGAGATTGGGCATGTACCTGATTGGATTGTGGCATAATCATTGTCATCTGAGAACTTGGCAACACATGAGCAGATTTCAGAGACACAATCTTCATATATATGGATTCCACTTCCTACCAATTCCTATCCGGAATGGGAAGCATTCCTGTATTTGTACTTGGTGTATCTTCTTCCCAAGGGGAGAAACATTGTTTGTAGGCATTGGATTATGTTTTTTCTTTAGACATTAACCATATTTGCAAGAGATCATACATTGTGGGGGGGATATCTTGTCTCTCTTTTTCCCTCTTATGGGGGAGTCATTGATTGTATATACATGATGGATATAGTCCTTTGGGGGTATCATTAAGTCCTCCATACATCATCTTGTTTTGTTTTATTTTCTCTCTTTTGGAGAGGAGTTTTGTCCCACTAAGTTTTCTCTTTTTCTCTGTTTGTGAGATATTGTATTGCATTTGCATTGTAAATGGGTACCTAACATGGCCTCATATTTAGGACCCATACTCATCTTCAGTCTCTTTACATAATCTGCATAATAATATTCTCCCTAACTTGCACTTAAGGGGGGTGTTGGTGTGAATAAATGTCTTGTACCTAGTTAATTCACTTACTAGGAACTTAGGGGACATATTCACATGTTAAATTTACTTAGGATTATAAGATTCCTTCTGGAAGTCTTAGTTGTCATTTCTAGATCTTATCTTATCCTAGGTAGTTATGAGTTAGTTGTCTCATGTGATAAGATTAAGACACTTGTCATGAACTTGTCTAATCCTATCTCTCACGTTGCCTTTACCTTTCATGTACATATGCATTGTTGAAGCAAGCTTTCTTGCCATTCTTTCTCTCCTGGAAGATATTTTGGTCTAGCAACTATTCCTAGGGGTGTTGAGGAGTCACCATTAACTCCTACACAAGGGAGGCGACTCTCCAAGAGGGGTTGGCCAAAACAACAAGAATATTTTTTTATTTTATTGCCCAAGGTTGGGCACACTTCTCTAGGGGGTCAGCCCAATAAAAATTAATTTATTTTAATTTAATTTCTTCAACATGGGGTGGTATCATAAGGAGGGTCGGCCTCATGAATGATAAAATATTTAATTTTATTTCCATTTATTTATCTTCAATACTCCAAAGGGGGGTGACCAATATAAGATTAGGTTAATTTTATTTGGGGCCACCAATATCACCAAGACACCTTTGACATCAATGACAATATTTTTCCAACAATACACCTCACAATTTCTACTTTGATTAACATGCTCTTTTCCCTTGAGGAAATGATAGAATGTATTGTTTCATGAGAGATTAAAATTCATTTTGAGATGCAACTCCTTGGAACAAAGCCAAACTGTTCTTTGGAAAAATAGTTTGTTGGAGCAACTTTAGCTTCTTCACCATTGCTTTTGAGATGATTTTGTATATTTTATTACATAGGGAGATTGGCTAAAAATACTGAAAGGAAGAGGGGGCAGGCTTTTTGGAATTAATGCTATAAAGTGGTGTTAACACTATTTAACATTTTTTCATTATTTTGTCCATTTCACAATTGCTAGACACACGTCTTTTCATACAATCCCCTATAAATTTTGGTAGAAAACCATAGGTAATCCCTTTGGACTCGTACCTTTGTGTGGTTGCAACTAAGAAAGGGCCAACTTGATCTCTTCCTCATTAAAAAGCTTCATGAGTGATTTGTTATGATCCTTTGTAAGTAGGCAAGGGATATTTCTTAGTAGAGCCATGTGATTTCTCAAGTTAGAAGTCTCCATGTTGCCCAAAAAATCTTCAAAAAACCTAGCAGCTTTTGAACTAATATCTTTAAGATCAGATTAGATTTCCATCCCTAGAGTTGATAGAGGAAATTTTGTTAAAGATTATTCTAGCCTTCGGAATTGTGAAAGAACTTGGTGTTCTTGTACCCTTCTTTTAGTTAGGTTTCTCTAGATTTTGTCTCCATATATCTCCCCCCAAGCTAGAATATTTGCTTGGCAGGCCAAAAGTGTTTTTTCTAGAAAAAAGGCTTCCTTATCCATGCCTTGTGAAATATGCTAACCAATTTTTTTGAAGGAATTACACAACATAACTAGCAATAGTTAACTGGATTAGCGTTAGCATCAAACTGAAAACCAAACTGAAAGGGACTCGACGCCAATAATGCACACTCAATTCAAATGATGGAAAGGTGTTGTCATATGGCGGAGAAATAAAAGAACAACACTTAAAAGAAACTACTCAACGTCAAGAATGTGCACTCAAGATCCCACTGAGGGCGAGGTGCTAACATATGACGGAGTGTTAAATTGAAAGCTAGAAATTGATAGGCGGATAACCAGCCATGAGCTATTACAAATTAATTCATCCGCTGCGGCAGGCATCCATAGAATTGTGGGGATTCACCACTAAGAAAGTGGGTATAAGAGTGTTACAATCAAATTATCCTCACTGGCGGTCAACCATCCAGGGGTAATTAATGTGAAAAATAACAAGAAATTGCAGAACTGGAAATGGTTGGATTAGTACTGCTCAATCTCAACCTTTACAAATTAAACTCTGCAAATTACAATTTACAATGATAGAGAATGAAGCTAGGAAGAGAAGTATGAATTCTAACAATCATATAACACTCCAAAACTGAAGTATAAGACCAAAAACAAAGAACTATTACAATCTATTATTAAAATCTGAATTCTGGAAATTCAGACCAGCTAACAGAGAATATCATGAAATGCTCATAACTTGGTCAAATTACCTCCGAATGACGTGAAATCAGTTGCAAATGCTCCCTAGAGGATTGGCGCCCAAGTTGCAAACAAGAAACATTCACCAAAAACTCCAGTTTATTTGGCACGAATTCCAAAGCACCCTCAAATGGTACGGCCAAGCAAGGAGGTGCGATTTTGCAAGATAAAAATAACCACTTCAAATTAAAATCTGAAACTTCATGGAGCTGGTCGCCTTGGATGGAGAAGAGGAATGGAAAAGTACCCACAACCAAAATAAAATCACTCCAAGAGCTGTAAGCAAAAACCAGCTTCAGCTGTAGATAGTCCAGCAACCCAAAACTGTAAAAAATACTTCAGAAATTCTTCAATCTTTGATGCTCAATCTGCTAGTCTGATTTGAGAAGCAGAAATAATCCAACTAGGTGTTGTATTTCAAACACGAAATTGGTAAGGGGCTAGGAGGCAGCATCCTCGAAGCAAAATGTCCATTGTCATTTTGACAGTATAATAGTATGATAAACAGTAGATAGCCAAATGCTGGAGCAAAGCCTTCATTTTATAAAAAACTGAGAAACTCTTCACTTTCCCAGGAGGAACGCTAGAAGTCACCTTTTGAAATTCTTTTCAACTTTCAAAAATATAAATTCCTCATAAAGGTGGCGTCCACTTTCAAGGTGATAAAATGTCAAAAAATAATAATTAATCACTTAATGAGGGCGTACCCTTCATGGCCCTCTTTTAAAACAACTTTAAGTTATCTCCTTAGGCCAAGGGGGTCAACAGAGAAATAAAACATTAATGCCTTTATTCAAATATTTTCACCAAATAAAACTTTTATTTGAAGACAAAGCCTGAACATAAACAACTGCTCCAGTTGGAAGGATGACTGAGGATAGTCAACTGCACACTGCCATAAATAGTATTTACTATAAATAGTAAATAACATGAAATGCCACAAAACTCCAAGCTAGGAAACCCTAATTTCTCCTCATTCCAGCCTACGGGTCTCCGGAATAGGCTGATGATCTGCAAGGCTAATCACTGATGAGAAGGGGACATTACACCTTGGGCCAAAATACTTTCATTCAAGGCTTCCAATTCTACTTTCATTTTTGCTTTTTCTATGAAAATGTTATTAAAAGAGACTTGGTTCCATTGTTTGAGGTATCCTTTCAAGTGACCCACTTTTTAGCTACAATGAACATCTTAGAACCTTTATGCGCATGCACACTACACCATGACTTCCCTAGATTCATGAAGTTTTCTTCCCTAAACCTTATCTTTTCAAATTTGAAGGGACATTTGGAAGGCAGCCTATCTTCATTATTTTTCCTTGTGATCAAAAAATGATCTAATCCATAAATGGGAAGAATTACCGAACCTAGTAGATTTGACAAATTCAATCAATTATTAGAAATTTGGCAAGCCACTTTGCTATATATCTAAAACCCATTCTTCTATTGGTCCAGGTGTATGACCCATCTTTAGGAACCAAATCCACCAAGCCCCACTTAGAAACATAATTTGAAAAATTTATTTGAGATTGAAATGCTAGAAATTTCCACTCTTTTATCTGAGGCAGAAAGAAATGCATTTAATTCACCCTTGAAAATAACAAACTCCTTGGCCAAAGAGGGAAGAAAACCAAGCAGTTGATGCCACATCCTGTTTTTGGCAAGATGGCCCATTGGTCCATAAATATTAAATAAGAAAAATATCAAATAGAAAATAAACTTTCTACCTTATAGACCTGCCAATTATGTCTTGCACCCAATAATTCCAGTCTGATTGAATAAGGAGACCAAGAGATTCCAAGATTGCCTGATGCACCCAAAGCTTCCACAATCTCCATGCCATATTCACCAACATCTTAAATTCTTGACTGATTCTTCATCTTTTTTTTCTTTATTTGTTTTCTTCCTTTCTTTTGCATGAGCTTGAATTAGCTTTGTTTATTTGAGAGATTGATTGACAAATAATTTGTAATTCCAGTGAGGTTAGACCCCCCTCCTCCTTTAAGGAATTTTCATTTGAAGTCAAAATTTCTACTCTTTCCATGAACAAATCTCTATTTTTGGGGGAACCTGGTTTTGCAGAGGAGAGATTATTAGAACATTCAAGCAGATTGAAATTCTCACACACTACTAGTGGGGGAAAAAAATCCTTGTCTAAGTTATTAGAGATCTTCATCACCGTTCCATTTCATTCAAGTGATTTTGGTTTTAAAGAGTGATTTTACCAGTCCAACATTTATTCTTTTCTTGAGGAATTCTCCTTATTTTTTCTTTATTCTTGGCTTTTTATTGATTAGCTAGATCCAAGTCCCTTTTGAGGATTCAAACTTAACAATATCCAATAGAGGGGAGATGTCCAATTTTACACATATGCAAGCATAGAGGCCAACTTTGCCTTCCAAAACAGTATCATCTGCCATTATCAAGGAACCCAATGAATTCCCTAAATTATTAAAAACTGAAACATTCCCAATATTTTGCTGGAAGGTTATACCTTTGTATCCAGATTGGCACAATTGGAACTTGTTGGATCAAAATTTGCTAACCAATCTTGAAGAAAAATTCCCACACCATCCAATAATGATGAACCTCCCATCATAATGTTTTCTTTGGCCTTTTTATCTAGGCATTCCACCATAAAAAAGCCCTTGGGAAGAGAGAAAAAACAAGAATCATAACCCTAGTTGTGTCGAAGCCAATTTTGATTTTTTTCCCCTTGAGGGCAAGTGGTTTACAAATTTTATTGATTTCTTCTTCAAACAATGAGTCTTGGAATTGAGCACAATATCATCTAGGTTTATTTTGAGACCTAGAAGGGATGCCTTGAGCTTTTTTAACCCTAAAGGGATAGCATTAGCACTAGTTGCTTTATTTGAAATTTGTAGATCATGCTCATTTAAAAAACCTCCAATGTTCGACTCCTTCACCCATATTTTTCCCTATGGGAGTTTATGAAGACCTTTATTAGAAAACTGATGACTTCTCAATGAAGATTGTGAGCTCCATGTTCTTTCTCTGCACAATCTTCTCCCATTTTGTCACAAATTTCAGTAACTCCCTTTTGTCCTCACATGATTTTGCTATTCTTGTCACTAATTTTGCATATGGTCTCCCACATTTTGCTAGTGTTCTTAAGTTGTTGGAAATTAAATAGTTTTGTAGTTTCATGAAACAAAGACAAAACATGTACAAAGCAATATAGAACAACCACAACAAACCTGACACAGAAATTTTCCAGGAATTCTTAGTGTGGGGGAAATCAACTAGAAGTGGCAAATATTTAGTCTTCTCCTTCCTTAAACTTGAAATATTGGTAAAATCCTTAGATACAATGTATACAACATTCTTTCTATTGTTACACTCTTTGAGCTACTTATTTTAGTGACAAATTTTACTTTTACAACTAATGGAGCTTTGTAATACCTAATCTCAAACTTTCTTGCCTCTAGATGTGCACTAAAGGGCTTTCAAGTGTCAAAGAACATGAAAAGTTGTTATCGTTTTAATTTGTCTTTTGCAAGACAACACAAAATAGAATAATGTGGAGTTAAAACCTCTCTTCATTTTTGGAGGGGAAGCTTCTTGAGATCTAAACTAAATCTAAACCTAGGCTAAATTGAGCCTAGACTAAAAACTACAGACAAGACATACAAATATGCACACTTTACAATACTCTCCACAGGTTTTTATGTTTTTGGACAAATGTGAATAAGTATATATGTTTTTACCTGAGATAAAAGTACTCGGTTGTTAACAAATATTCCTTACAAATGAGATTTTAAAAATTTGAAGGATGAAATAGCTAATCTAAACACACAAATAACACCTTCTAGCTGGAAAAAATATAGACAGCTATTTAGTGCAAACAATATTCTAAAAGAAATAACAACTTAAAAAAAGGACAAATACATAATTCCAGGAACTAAATTACTAAGTTGCATAGAAAGATACTGCTTAATGAATAAACTACATCAGTACAAAGCTTGACAACTTTACTCAGTTTCAATTTAATCCATCAATATACAAACACAAGTGAACTAGCTTGAACAATGATTTCAGCAGCATATGTACAGTGTTGATCATCATTTTTTAGTTTATGTGCTCAAAGTATTTATTTGTAGGTTACAAATGCCCAATCTTTGGTACTTTAAAATATTCCATTTTTAATCCTAAAAATTAGCTTTAAAGCAAAATGCTTTAAGGATACTGAAAAGTTAGAATGAAGAAACTTTAAAGCAAATCTAATTTGAAACAAATAATAAAATAAAACTGACCAAAGGGACTTAAAAATAGGTCCCTGTTCTTGCTTGGAAATAGAACACCAGAAATAACAATTCATGGAATTAGCCATTGCAAAAAATAACAAACTGGCTTATGAATGGCCTCTATGATTTTGAAACATTTTCTGCATTGCAACCTCGATGGATCCTCTGAAGAAACTCAAAACCCTAAACATCAGCAATCCCTCTTGTCAATTGCAAAAACATTATTCTAGGCTTTATAGAATCATAAAAAATGATGAAAATGGCCTTGCTTGAAATGAAGACAAAATACATCAAGGCTGCAAATGAAGTTTAGAACCATGCAACTTCAGAAAAAGGTTTGAAACAGCAGCAACTTATGGTGCAATTCTGCTGGAAGTTATTGCACATTGTTGACAACCATTTTCTACTCTGCAGCACCCTTGAAACTGCTTTGTAATGGCTCTGAAATCTTGCTTACAGACCTGCAAAAGACTGAAAGAGGGATGAGCTTCTGCTGGAAAATACCCAATGGTGAATGGATTTGCATAGAATGGCAAACTATGTTTCATTTATAGGGAATAGTCTTAAAGTTTTAATGGTTTAATTTCAAATTTTTACTTTCATGGCCAACTTGAGTGATAGTGCCTTTGGAAGTTATTGAGATGAGTGGAAAATTGGAATGCATTCACCACTCTCAATGTATGGTGGAGTTTTCAAGTGGCTAAGCCACTACACATGTCCGCTGTATTTATCTTTTCATGCCAATTTAGACTTTGGTAGAGTTTTGAGATGAAGCTGCCACTTTAGTAATGAGGCAGAATTTTGATGTGGCTCAACAACCATAAATGTTCACCTAGTGGTATTTTTATGTCACCATGTCGATGTTAGAATTCAAGGTAGAAATCTCAATTGGCAAAGTCACTGCAAATGTGGGTGTTTTAAGGGGGGAATTTTACGATGGTCAAACCATCGATAGTGGGTGCCATAGTGGTATATACCACAAATTCATAAGATGGTGGAACTTCCTGTTGATGTGTTTTTCATAACCGCACCAACGCAGAATAAAGTCGCCAACGGCTACCCTACTCTCTCTTGATCAAAGTATCCAGCATGCTAAGATTGCAAGAAAGTTCATGCGTTCAACTCCAAGGTTCTTTTAGTGCGAATAGGCTCAGTTGGTTCAATGTGATTTGCTGGTATTTCAAGGGGACTTACGGAATTGTTCGGCAGCAGAGGAAGGGGGTTTCCACAATTCAACAAATTTATCAATGAAGCACAAATTTCCTATTCTAACCAGAAATTACTGAATTGAAATGGTGCAAGGTTAAGAGAGTCTAAATCTATTCCAAGGCGTGGGATATGGAGCTCAACTTCAGCGAACTTCAACCAAACTTCGCTTTGCCTCACCTCGGACAGCTTCCACGGAGTCAGTGCAATCTTCAGAGGAGTAATTCAAGGTGTTCAGATCACAACTTAGCATGAAAATACCATCACAACGACGCATATAGACATACAAATCATGATCGAAGTTAAGTACATGATATTCCAGTTGACCACACAAGGTGCATTCACCATCAGCAAATACACTAGTGGTATGGATAGACGAAGTTGCTTAGATCAAACACCACATTCCACAGCTAACATCTACTTGCATGGAATGAAAATTAGAACTATTTTACGCTACCATTTGAATCGGAAGGACGAAGAAACCTTGCTAGCTACTCACAACAAAGACAAAATTCACCATCAATGAAAAACTCTTTTATTGAGAGAGTGTTCACAACAATTTCTTACAAAGTTTTCAAAGGGAAAACTTTTCCCTCTTCTTCAAACTACACTATCAATCTATACTAAGCTACTTCTAAGTTGTCCCTCTACTCTAATTCTACTCTGATTCAACTTCTACTTCTAATGAGTTACAAATGAGGGGGACTCCCCCTTTTATAGATGGCCAAGTCCAACGGATGGCTCAGATTACAATTGGCGAGATGGCCTAGATCGTGCCACCTCAGCCCTAAACAACATTCGCCCTAAAAACCGCCACCAAGAGGAGTGGGGTAATAAATGAGTCATTAATGTCCATCATCCTTCTAGAAGATTCCAACTTCGAAACACATTCACACTGCTCTGTTGTTCGTGTTCAGCCAATTATGTTGATCGCTTGGAGGAGGGTAAAAGAGTCTCTAAGATTGCCTCCTCAGATAATAAAATTTGGTAGAATCTGGAGTTCAACTGCTCTTGATCTTCTTCTTGACGTTGTTCTTCAACCTTGCTCGAACTTCCGCTCTTTTCTCCATTTTGAGTTTTGAAAATGCTCCTTCTTTATCACTAAGTCTCAACACTTAGCCATTTTTCGCAACTTTCTTCCTTCGAGGTTGAAATGTAGTCTCAGAGTATTTTCGTCATCACTTTAAGTCATCACCGCTTGGTCTCGACGTTCCTCCTGCAAAACAAGCAAGGAGAAGAGTATTAGAACACTTCGTAATATAAATTCAACTTACTTACCAAGATTTTCATGCTTTAACTTTCAAGGGTTCATCGTCTTCAGTAGCCAACTCTGCTTTCAAATTCTTCATGCCTTAGCCAATTTTTCAACCCATCTCGCATTCTGCCTGGCGCACTTCACTCCGATATTTCATCTAACTCAGACTCGAGAAAAAATGCTTTCATCAGGAATTTGATCAAGAATCATCTAGGCGATCACCTTCAAATTCATCAGCCACAACACTTTATCTTAACAACACATTTATTCTTTGCCTTAGAAAATTTTCAAATTTCCCTTAGGAAATTCATCAACCTGGTGCCAATTTAAAATCTTTACCTCGGAATCCTTGGCGAGCTGTGGAAGACCCTAAAATCCATTCCTCATCGATAATCTTAAATACCCAGAAGAAAATTTTCCTTAGAATGCATCAAATTCATGGGTATACAACGAACGGGTTCACTTAATTTTTTGAATTTTGAACCTTAGAAAAAAAAATGATTTTCGACAAATTTAATCCATTTCTTCATTCCTGTGAGTATCCTGTTGCTCTGACTTGAAAATTTCTTCCATCTCATGAAGCCGGTACATTCTGTCATATCCACAGCCAATTTTATTGATTCTTGAGAGAATTTCATTACTCCTCCAAGCTAGACATATTTTTCCTAAGGTGATATTTAAATATCAATACTTAGGAAAATAAATTTTACCACTTCATCACTCAAGCCTAGGCGCATTTGATAGGAGGTATTTTAAATTTCAAAATTTTCCAACGACTTGAAATATTCTTGACATAACTTCTAGGCGCCTATAGAGGAGTCCACTTTAAATTTCCCACACTTAGAAATATTTTAAACTTTTGATATTACCTCCTTCAAGCCAAGCGCATTCAACATGGTGGACTTCCAGTTTATCAAACTTAGAAGAATCTTCAAGTTTTCTTCCTCTTCTAGGCGCATTTGGGGTGTTGGACTTTCATTTTTCAAGCTTAGAAACTTTCAGCCACCCTCTTCTTCCTTGGGCGCAAATGACCTCTTCTAGTTTCATTTTTCAACACTTAGAAAATTTCCAAGTGACCACTCATGAGTCAAGGCGCAAATGAGGCAGGGAGCTTCAAGTTCAGAAAAATTTCTAACTCCATCCACAAGTGAAGGCGCATTTCACCCCCTCAACTTCAAGTTTTTATACTTAGAATATTTTTCCATGCTTCTTCAAGTGTAGGCGCATATGGAAGGGGCTACTTCTAGTTTCCAACACCTAGAGACTCTTAACTTACCTTCTTCAGCTTGGTGGGCGCATTTCAAAGGGTGTGCTTTCACTTCTTATACTTAGAAAAAAAAATTTTACTTGACTTTCTCTTCAAGGAGCTTTGAGTTTCAATGACTTAAAAAAAAATAAAAATTTTAAGTTCACTCTCCAAAGAGGGGCGCATTTGACCCATGAAGCTTTCACTTTCCACACCTTAGGAAAATTATGAGTCTCTTCAAGCTCAAGCGCATTTTACCTCCTCAGCTTCCGTTTTTCTAGACTTAGAAAATTTTCTACCCATCCCTTTTCAAGGGCGCAAATCATAGCTGAAGCTTTCAATTTTAATACCTTCACCAAATTTCTTACCTCAAGGGCGCATTTCATGGGTGAGCATCCATTTTATCAACACTTAGGAATATTTTACCCTCTCTTCAAACTAGGGCGCATTTTAGCATGTGAGCTTTTAATTTTCATACTTAAACTTTTCAACACTTAGCCTCCTTAGCTCCTGGGCGCATTTGGCAGGGGTAACTTCCAATTTTGACACTTAGAAACTTTTTCACTCCTTTTTACTTGGGCGCATTTTGCTTGTCAAGCTTCCACTTTGTGTCAACACTTAGAAAATTTTCAAATGTCCTCTTCATCTTGGGCGCATTTAGCCCCTCATGCTTTTAATTTTCAACACTTAGAAGGATTTTACCCATCTTCAGCTTCTCTAGGCGGATTTGGCCTGTGAACTTCAAATTTCAAGTGCTTAGAGAATTTCCACAAATCTTCAACTTTTAAAGGCATTCTTCACCGGCTGGACTTGAAAATTTATCAATCTCAGTGAATTTTATGCTCCTTGCCTGATTTAGGGTGACTCGATCATGCTAACCCTGATTTGCTATTTTTAGAAAGTTTTTCAATTTTGCACTTCAAGCTAATTCCAAGCTCCAAAAAGGCTGGATTTTGCTTTGTTCTGAACCTCGGGATGCATTTGTGCTGCTGGCGTCTGATACCTGCCTCCACCTGCTATTTTTAGAAAGTTACTAAAAATAGCAGTTGCTCAGAATGTCCTCAAATCTCACGTGCTGAATGCCTGAAGCGTGGTGATCACAGTTGGATGCTGCATTTATGTGATTGTCATTCCTTGCCCTTGAATTTAGGAAACCCTAATTCCCCTGTCCAAGCCTGCTAAAAATAGTAAGTGCCTGATTTTCTGTTCTCTGTAACTCCGTTTGTCTTGAAATTCGCACCATGGGATCTTTATCAACTGCTTGACATGTTCATACTGACGCTTCACACTGACCTGCTATTTTTGGCATGTTTCTGGAGGTGGCTTGCTATTTATAGTAACTGCTTGCTTCTGAGACTTCCACAACTCCGTTCGTGTTGAAATTTGAATAGCGTGCTCCTCGCCACATGACCTGCCCGTTGACGTCGGTGCCTGCTGCTGACTTTCTATTTTTAGCCTATTTCTGGAATGACTTACTATAAATAGTAAGTACCGTTTTTCAAATTTTACCAGCAGACTCCTTGAAAGATGCTGATCGCGGTGGTTTACACCGGTTCTCAAAATTTCTGACATTTTACCCCTCTTTTTGGGTCCCAAGCTGAAACCCTAATTCATCTTGCATGCATATCAAACGATCTCCGTTTGTTCTCGTTTCAGTTGCATTGTGATCAGCTCGTGATTCTGAAGTGCTGGGAGGCGGCTGCCAGGATGCATCTGCTTAAAATAGCAAGTTCCTGAAGGAGTGATTATCCCACTTTGCATGTCACATCACTGCGAAGCTCTCGAAAAACCCACAAGGAATATGCAGACATGCAAAGAAAACGCTGACATGCAAACCCTAAAAATAGCCCCAGAAGACTGAATTCTGAAAGTCATTATCTCGCTTTGCATGTCACACCATCGCGAAGGTCTCAGAAAACCCAGAAGGAAAATGCAGACATGCGTTGACAAAATCTGCATATAGGCCCTGAAATTGGCTCCAGAAGCTGAACTGCTAAAAATAGTAAGTTGTCCGTTTCAGCTCAAATTTTACCAGTGAGTTGCCTGATGTGCTCTGGACGCCGTGTGACTGTCGGAATCTCAAAAATGCTGAAGGACTGCCTGTAATTGCACACTTACTAAAAATAGTAAGTAGTCAGAATCTGATGAAATTTTTGTGAAAACCTGCTGGAAGCATACTGACATCAATGTTAGTCTCAAATCTCAATTTACTCACTTCATTTGACATCAAATTGGTTGGAAAGTTCAAAAACCTAATTTTCAGACTCGGCCAAATTTCACGTTTAAACTCAATGACGGGCACAATCCCGGAAAGACAGACAGTAGAAAAGAGAGACAAACCAAAACCAAGCCAAAAGTTTGAGACGAAGCAAAAATTAGGGGGGTCCCCATTTGCAATGGGGCGATGTGTGAAAAAGGTCACAACACTTCCCAATTTTTTAAATGAGAAGTGGAACTTGACTTGACTTTGCACATTTTAGATGTAGGTGGAACCTTCAAGTGGCTTTGCCAAGCTTGGTGTGCGCCCTATTTGCTACTATCATGTTTTAATTTGGGGTGGAATTTATCACTGGCTCTACCAGGAAGAAATTTGCAATGATACTGTTAGGCAGAAAAATGTCATGGTGTTACCAAATTTTTGAACACAAGGTGGAACTTTCAAGTGACATTGCTAGGGTAGAAATCTTCATCAACTTGGCCATTTTTGCTTGCTAGGCAGAAGTTCTCAAGGACTTTGCTGATACTTTATTAGTCTTTTCCCCTTTCAAACATGAGGTGGAATTTTTCATGTGGCTTTGCCACTACAAAAGTGCACTAGGGTGAACTTCTCATGTGACTGTGCCATGTTTAAGATTTGAAGCATAACTTTGATGTAATGTCCACTTCTCAAGAGTAATTAATTTGGGAAAGATCCTTAGTCCATTTTCTCGTAGGCTATTTGGGATGCTGCAAGGTGTTGATGTGATTTTTGTGACCGCACCAATCAGCAGAACAAAGTTGTCCGAAGGCTACTCCATTCTCTCTTGATCAAAGTATTCCGTGCGCTAAGATTGCAAGAAAGTTCGCACATTCAACTCCAAGGTTCTGAAATACTTAGAATACCCTCAGTTGGTTTGATGTGAATTGCTGTTTTCACGAGGGGACTTACACAATTGTTCAAAATACTTGCAGTCAACAGTAAATGGATGATTGGAAGGGATTTGTGCAATGCAGATGATTTAGCAATAAGTACGTTTTCCTAAAACTAACCAAAGATGAACGGAAAGTAAATGAGTGTAAGGGTAAGAAGGTTCTAGATCCTACTCTAAGGTGGGACGTGGGATCAATCTCAACAGCTTCAACCAAACTCTGCTCCGCCTCACGTTGGACAACTTACACAAAGTTGGTGCAATCTTCAAAGGGATAGCAAGAAATTTTCAAGTTACAACCTAGCATCAAGATACCGTCAAAACGACGCATACCAAGGCATGAGCTACAACTGCAGTTAAGTTTATGAAATGCTCCAGTAGACCACGCAAGGCAAACTTGCCGTCAGCAAGCTGCTAGTGGTATGGAATGAAACGAAGTTGCTTTGATTAACACCACAAACCCACAACTAATATCTACTTGCATGAAATGGAAATGCTATTCTTAAACTATTTTATGCTACTTTATGCTACTTGGAATTGAAGGGATGAAGAAACCTTGCTAGCTATCCATAACAAAGATGAATTCCACCATCAATGAAAAGATCTTCTATTATGAAAGTTTTACACAACAATCTCTTACAAAAGCTTTCAAAGGAAAACTTTCCTTCTCCTCCAAACTATGCTATGCTAGGCTACAATTATACTATCAATCTCTCTTCTACTCTCTGAAGTCTCCTCTAATCTCTAGTTTCTAATGAATTACAAATGAGGGGGACTCCCCCTTTTATAGATAGCCCAGTCCAATGGACGGCTCGGATTACAATCAAAAGAATGGCTCAGATTGAGCCACCTCAGCCCTAACCCTAAAAACTGCCAGAATGGGGAGTGGTACATTAAATGAATCAAAGATTCCCACTCACTCCCAAAATAGTAAAGGCAATTAATGCCCACAATCAGTCCTCTAGAAGATCGTCATCCAGAAGTGCATTCCCATTCTCCTTTTCCCTGGCTGCAAACTCAATGAACCTGGCAAGTACAGCCTCAACCTCCTGAACTGAAATAGGTGGAATGCAATCAAGCTGAAACTCTAACACCGTAACTGACTGTTCATGCCATGCACAAGATTTTCTCCAAGCGACTAAGGAATCCTGCATGCTCTGAATCAAGCTGGAGAAAGTAGAAGTGTTCTCAAAGTCGTCCTGCACAAAGGTCTTCACTTTTGAAAAGAAAGGCACCAACCTACCCCTCAAATTATCAGTAGTCACCTCATCGGGATTCAGCCGTCTAGCAAAGATTGCCTCCAAGGTGTTCTGGACTCCATCAATGATATTTGTCATAGCCTTTCGAACTCTAGCTGAATCCGCCTGTGCTGCATCAAAGAAACCACGCCCTGCGATTGCTGAAGAGTACCATCTAGAAAAGTCATATCTATCATTCTCCTAAATGACTCCTCCATCAATCAACATCTGCAAAGGAACATGCCTCAATGCCTCTAGACGCTGAATGACTTTGCTCTGATAAATAGAAGCATCACCCCTGGCATGATCAACCGCCTCCATACGTGCCGTAATACTAGAAGCTTGCTGGAAAGCATGAGCAAGGTCTTCCATGAACTTTTCTGTCTCGGCACGAACTCCTGTAACCCATTTATCTGCCTCATGTGCCATTTTTCTCAACTCCAACAAGCCACTAACTGACTCTCTGGATAACTCAACTGGAAGCTCTATTGCTGGAATCTCCTACCCACAAGGACGAGACAAGTGTTGCACGTATCCCATCAATGCCTTATGTTCTTTCTTCAATTTCTTATACTTTCCTTTTTAAATAATCTGTCCTTGAGTGCCTGGTAGGAATTATCACATTCCTCAACAATCTGTGCACCTGTGGGGCGTCCTAACTCCATAGTTGTGATCACATAATTCTCTGGCATTGCTTCGTCTCGATCACAATCAACCTGTGGCACCGCCATATGAAGGGTGCGAGAGCCATCCTCATCAGTTGATATTTTTGAAAATTTTCGTGCTCTCTTCTTTTGTGGAGGCGCGTTGATCCTATTTAACAACTCTTCCATCTCAATTGCTGGATCAATTTCTTCGCTAGGGCTCCTTCTCATCCTATCTCTGAGCCAATCAAGTACAACATGCTGAATAACAAAGGGCTGTTGTTCTTGTGCTTCTACTTCACGGACTTGTTCAACTTCAACATCATTTTGGCAAGGCTCATCGGCCTCTAGTGGCTGAGTATCTCCTGAAACTATATCGTCATCTTCCAAAGCCGCCTCTAACTCATGCTGAAACTGAGCGTCAGTAGCAGTCCCCTCATTAGTTTGCTGATCATCTCTAGCAGGTGCGTTGACACTCTGGCCAACTGACTCTCTCTGTGGTGGCTAATTATCTTCTTGTACCACTTGCACCTGATTCAATGCATCTCTTTGATCAGCAAATAAAAAAACCTCCTGTATGCTTGGAGAACGTGTCTCCAATGGCGTGGGTGATTCAACTACAACTCTTGGAGGCTCCGGCTGAACAGGCTCCTGCCGAACTGGCTCCTTCCTTCGAGATTCTGGACCTCGTGTAATTTGTTTCTTCCTGCTGGTGGTGGGTGTCCTGTGATCTCCCATCAAATTGTAAGTCAATGCAATCGACCTACTCTTCAATCTACTCACATGCCTGTCAACCCGCGCTCTAGTGAATGTCAAGACTGGAATGGAAAGTGTGTCCAAATAGGCAATCTCTGGTTCTGACCAATCCAGGAGTGGAAGTGGAGTATCTCTCAATGCCTCATAATCCAGATGGAGAACATTCATGTCCTCGCTCACCTGGTCTGGCACTGGAATGACTTCACACTCCCTAATCATGCTTATTGGCAACCTAGAGAACATTCTCTTCCTGACTTCAGCCTCGTCTGATGCACCAACCCAATAATCCTCAATGTTTGCCTTATGTTTAAATTCTTCTGATAGTACCCATCTGATATTGTTATGTGGATCATAGTGCTGTCTGCTGGTGTGATAAGAAAAGTGATAAAACTGAAGCTCACTCTCAGCTTCTCTAGCTGCCTGTAATGAAGGACATACTTCATCTGAATTGGCCATGACAATTGGGAAGTCAACACCTCCTTTCTTCTTTTTCTTCTGAATCTTATCGTAGGCAACTAGTTGCCTAGATATTTCTAACATCAATATTCTATTGGTTGGGTACTTAGGCAGCCTATATGGGTATGAAGAAAATCTTTTCAGCCTTACATAAGAAAACTTCGGAAATTGTATAAACCAGCACCCATACCTCTCAATCAATTCTTGGGCTTCCCTCGAGATCCTGTGATGCATCCGCTCCTGAAGTGTTCTCGTGATGTGCATGGTAAAAGCGTCGTTGACACACTTGTAATGAGTAGTACTTGTCAAGTGCAGCTGCGGACAAGCCTCATGAATCTTGAATTGGTGAGAACCACAACCAATGGGCTCCTTATATGAAATCCCTCTATACTTCGTCATACGGGCCAGCATGTAAATGATGTAAGAGCCCATATAGAATGTCTTCGTTCTTCTCAAACTCAGGGGCTGCTCGTGCAAATTATCACTGATCTTTGCAACCTAGTTAATGTACTCCTTTCCTTCCAGCATGAGGTTGATGTAATAGAACATCCATGGCTCAAAAATAAAAGCTTGCGGGCAACCTCCAACTCTGCTCAGCATCATGATAAGATCACAGTACTCCTGCTTCAAGTCATCTACTATAATTTGTCTTGGCAGCTTCGTATGAGAGGGCTTGGGGTTGCTCATCCAACGAGTATTGATCGTCTCCGTACATCTCTCAAATGCAGAAGCATACATTCGCTCAGCATATTCTCTTGATTTGTAAATCATGTTCCTGTGTGCTGGAATTCCAAAAGCTTCACCAATAGCAGCAGGGGTGAGGTTGGCGAGCACTTGACCATCCGGTGACATAATTGATCTGTGATCCTTCTCATAGCAGTTGGCCCACTCCATCATCAGCTCCGGACACTGAATAGCTGGTGGGAAACCAGCAGCTGCATATAATCCACTTTGAATGATGTTGTGTGAAGTAGCTGAAGGTTGATGGCTACCAATTCCCAGCATTCGATTCTTGAAGGTCTCCAAGTTGAAAGAGCCCAAATTCGTGTCAGCAAGCTTGGCCAACTTTGAAGTGAACTTTGACTCTGGCATGAAAGGCTTGCTCAGCTTCTTGATCACGACTTGCCTGGATGCACCATTGTTGTCCTTGCCAGTTGCTCTTACTTCAGCCATCTGCACAACAATAAACAGCCATCAACAAATAACAAATAAAATAGATAAAATAGATATGCAGGGGCTGCCATTCGACTTTTAAAACTTTGAGAAGTTGCACTATCATATCTCATTCGTAAACCTCGACCTCTTCTTCAACAGATTTCGAACTGTCAATACTTAGAAAATTTTTAAGCAAGCTTCAACAACTTCAACTTTATAGAAAATCGTCCAACTTTGCTTCAGCAATTCCAGACTTCAAACTTCAGCAACTTCAAGAGACTTAGCAGATTTACACTTTGGCTGCAACAACTTCAATCAGCAACTAGATTTCACACTCCTAGCAACTTCAAACCTCTTCAAGTCGTACTTTCTTAGCTTCAGCAACTTCACTTTTTGAAATTCGTACCTCAGCAACTTCAGATTTGAACTTCAGCCACCTTCTTCTTTTCAAATCGAATGTATCACTTGCATTGCAGACTTCAGCTTCAGCAATAAACTCCTTCAAAAATTCAAACTTCTTCAACAATTACAGCCACAACAACTTTCAATCTTCACACTCAACTCAGCTTCAGTCTTAGAGCAAATTTGAATTCCTCCAGCTGTGAAAAGAAATGAATAAACACTCAGCTCTTATAGGAAAATCGACTTCTAGAAAGAGGCTAAGTTTAGCCAGTGCATTAAATCTCCACTACTTGTCTTCAAGAATTCGAATTCCCCCCCTCTGGTATTTGCAACACTTGTCATCCGACGCCTGAAATCTTGGCTTTCTAGAAGTTCAACTTTGACTGGAGCATTTTAATTTACTTTCGAAAATGTCTATTTTAAATTCACTTTTAAACAATTTTATTCACCAACCGAAGCTCTGTCATTCAAATTTTAATTTCATTTATCTCTGACTCTGGAAAATTTATCTCGTGAAGAATTCAATCAAAAATATCTAGGCAATTCACTTCAAATTCATCGTCGAAGCATTTTTCTTTTGAAAACACATTTATTCAAATTTGCTTTAGAAAATTTTAAAATTTCCCTTAAGAAAATTCATAACTCGAGCACCGATTAAATTCTTCATCCCAAAGGCCTTGGCGAAGTGTAGAAGACTTGGAAATCAACCTCTCGTCAAAGATCTTCAATACCCAGAAGATAATTTTCTCCAGAACTTGTCGAATCCATGGGTATACAACGAACGGGTTCATTTAAATTTTTAAATTTTGAACCTTAGAAAAATAATTCCTCATGAAATTTAATCCCGTTCATCTCTGTGAATGCTTTGTTGTTCTGACTTGAAATTTTTTATCAATCCTGCAATGCCAACATCCTCTGACTTCATCAATGGCAAATTCATCCATGTCCAGGAAAATTTCATCATCCTCCAAGTCTGGGCGTATTTTTCCTAAGGGAGAAATTTTGTGCCTTAGAAAAAAATTTAAATCACTTGGCATTTTGAAATTTTTTTTTGACTTGGAAAATTTTATTCATCTTCAATCCTTCTTCTTGTGGTGATTTTTTTTTTATTTCAATTCACTTAGAAAATTCTTGAAAGCACATATCATGGAGAATATTTGAATTCCAACGCCCAACATGTTTTATTTTCATCCCCCATAGGCTTAATATCCCCAATGCCTAACATATTATTCATCATCCCACACACTTCTTGGCGCATATTATACTTCATGAAGGATATTAACCACGCCTAGCATACTTCATTTTTACCATACTTTACCTTGTTTACCATCTAACCCTCAATACTTACTTTAACATGGCGCATTTAGCACTTGGAGAGGATGGGTGCATATCATGTATGAGGGAGAATAAAACTTCTACGCCACCTTTGACCACCTTAGACCCTTTATAAACTTGGGCGCATTTTGTCATAGGAGGAGGACGAGTTTTCAATGCCATCTTTTGACCTTTGACTTCCTTCTTGCTTGCTTTGATTTGGGCGCATTTGAGAGGGAGAGAGGAATAAAGCATCTCAACGCCTAGCTTTGACTTCCTTTGAATTTTTTTGACCCCCTCTTAAGATGGGCGCATTTGATGCCTCTAGGAGGATAAGGCATATACTTAGAAAATATTTTGCATGTCATCACCTTGAGGGCGCATTTGGCTATGTGTGGTGGATGAAAGTTTGTTGACCTTTTGATTTTCTTGTTGACTTCTTAAGATGGGCGCGTTTCAGTTAGGCAAGAGGTTGGGCGCATTTTGGCATGGGAGGAGGATAAACTTTATGCCTTCTAAAATTTTTCATCCTTCACCCCTTGAGGGCGCATTTTGATGGGTGAGGAGGATTAACATCCTACTTAGAAAATTCTTAAACATCTCCACCTTGCATGGGCGCATATCAAGGGTTCTACAGGATGAGATCAACACTTAGAAAATTTCCTGATGCTATTAGCTTGAAGTGGGCGCATTTCACCTATGGAGGTGGATGAAACTTAAACTTAGCCACTTTTTCTTGCCTTCGCTAGCTTCTTTATGCCTTACTATAAATAGTAAGTCCTTTAATTTTCATACTTCTGAAGCTCATATTGCTTTGAAATTTTGAACATTGGATCTTCATGACCTCGTCAACCTGTTCACACTGCTATTCTAAGCCGACCTGCTAAAAATAGCATGTTTCTGAAGGTAGTTTACTATTTATAGTAAAGGCTTGCTTCCGATACCTCCACAACTCCGATTGACTTGAAATTCGAATGACGTGCTCCTCACCATGTGACCTGCTTGTTGACATCGGCGCCTGCTGCTGACTTTCTATTTTTAGCCAGTTTGTGAAATGACTTACTATAAATAGTAAGTGCTCCGTTTGCCTTCAAATTTTACCAGCGGATAGCTTGAAAGATGCTGATCGCAGTGGTTTACACCGGTTTTCGAAAATTCTGACTTTTTACGCCTCTTTTTGGGTCCCGAAGCTGGAAACCCTAATTTGTCCTGCATGCATACCAAATGATCTCTGTTTGTTCTCGTTTCTGTTGCATTGCGATCAGTTTGTGATTCTGAAGTGCTGGGAGGTGGCTGCCAGAATGCATCTGCTAAAAATAGCAAGTTGTTGAAGGAGTGATTATCCCGCTTTGCATGTCACATCATCGCGAAGCTCTTGAAAAACCCACAAGGAATCATCAGACATGCAAAGAAAACCCTGACATGCAAACCCTAAAAATAGCCTCTGAAGGCTGAACTCTGAAAGTTATCACCTGGCTTTGCATGTTACACCATCGCGAAGGTCTCCAAAAACCCAGAAGGAATCTCCAGACATGTGTTGAAAAACTCTGCATATAGGCCCTGAAATCTGCTCTGGAAGCTGAACTGCTAAAAATAGTAAGTTGTCTGTTTTAGCTCAAATTTTGCCAGTGAGCAGCCCGATGTGTTCTGAATGCAGTGTGACTGTTAAAACTTCAAAAATGCTGAAGGAACGCCTAGAATTACACACTTACTAAAAATAGTAAGTGACTGGAATTTGATGAAATTTAGCTGAGAGTCAACTGGAAGCATACTGACACCAATGTAAATCTCAATTTTCAATTTATTCACTTCGTTTGACCCTAGATTGGCCAGGAGAGATGGAAACCCTAATTTTCAGACTTGGCCAAATTTCACGTTTAAGCTCGCAGACGGGAATGTCCCCGGAAGGCAGATAACAGAAAAGAGACAGAAAGAGAGAGAGAGACAAAACCAAAGCCCAAAAGACCAGAATGGAGCAAAAATTAGGGGTCCCCATTTTGAATGGGGCGATGTGTGAAAAGGTCACAACACAAGGGAATAATTAATTAATTAAATTAAGTTGTCTAGAGATTTTCATTTTAAAGACAACTTGTATTTAATTAATTTTATCCTTTTATAAGGATTGGATAGTATTATAAAAGTGACATATTTTTGGGTCCAAAAGAAAAAATCAAATTTTCTTTTAAAAGTCACTATTGAAGAGAAATGAAAAATTGTGGGAAATAATATTTTATTATTTCAAAAAAGTGTATAAAAGGAGGATATGAGGAGACAAAATTCATTCTATGCATTTGATCAAACCCTAGCTTATTGGAGAGATTGAACTTGGTTCATTCTTCAGCAGAAGGACAAAAATCCTTTTGGCAATTAGTTTCGTGGATGAAAATCCATCTAGTTGATTGATTGAATCCATCTAGGATTCACCATTGTGCTTCATTGATTGGACAGATTAAAGGAGATTTGTTTAATCTGATTTTTGAGCAAAAATTATTGAAGATTTTTATATTTTTGAAGGCTGCTACAGTACTTGCTGTTGTTTAAACGAGGAATCAACATATTTCTAGTTGTTTAGTCATCCATGGAAGGCACTACTTGTGAGTTTGGTGATTTTATAATGTGAATATTAGCACTTGACTAATGTATGGTGTTGTAATGAAAGATGCATAAAATATTAGTTGTCTATTGCATGGTTTTTTTAATGTATAACATATCAGTTGCTGCCACTATTGTATCTTGATATTAAATAGTGGAAGGGGTTGTGTTGGCCGATTGTTTGTGAAGTTGTCAATGAAAGGTTGATGCATGACAACTATTTGTTAAAATGCCCATGAATTGCTTAATGCTTGCAAATGTTTGTGAATATGCCCATGATAATAAAAGATAGTTGCAGCTGTTCCTAAGCACTAAATTTAGAAATATTGATTAGTTCAATGTTTCACCAACTGTTTGACGAATTGTTTGGGAGTAGGAAATCAAAAAAATTGCAAGTTTGTTGAAATATTTTGGTAGGGACTTTATAGTGATATTAGAGTTGGTTCTCTTGCCAGCCTGTTGGGAATTTAACAAGATTGATACAAAAATATAATTCATACGCAGCCTAGTGAAAAAGCTAACATGTATTATCAGAGGAATCTTAGAAGAGGGCTGTATAATTTTTTGAAAAATCTAGAAGAAAGATTTTCTTTTAAAGATTTACAAGTAGAGGAAATCATGTCAGATAAGGAAAGGAGCAATGAAGGAAATAACACAAAGCAGATTCTCAATGATCTTGCTTGGGGATTGCTTGGGGATAACCAATTTATTGACACAAATGTTACAAGTATGAATATGCCTAAGGCTGATCAGAATAACAATGGGAAGCAAGTAACTCTGCAGACAATTGATCTAACAACAACACTAGATCTAAAATGTTGACACGCATTTTCAAAATCTGCATGTTGAGCATATATGATATGCTTCGTGATAAGCCTTTTTGTGAAAACTCTAGTTGCGAAATTGTTGCTCAACTTAAATTTTGATTTGTAGATGGTTGCTGAAAGAGCATATCCATTACCATGTTTGTGCTTTCTTCTTGTACTTGATCTACCAAATTGAATTGTTGAAGAAATACCACTGGTTGGGTTCATTTTGAATTTATGTCTGTTATATAGTTGTTTCTTCTTCTATTTCCTTATCTAGATTTATACCTCTCTTTAGTTAGTTCGTTTTTTAGTCATAAAGGGAACCAGCCATGCCTTTTCTGCAAATCCTGAGGTTGCTCTTGTTTTTGAGCAGCTGCCATGACTGTGTGGTTCTAAGTTCTCTAATGGACGCTTTATTTTCATTATTCCTTGAAATACTTTATCATTAACAAAAAAGTACGATTTTTTTCTTTCTCCGTCCACAACGAGGTTCGGGAAAGAAAGAGAAAGAATAGATATGTAACATGGACATGAAATTTGTGATTACTATGATTGATTTGAACATCCAGTGTTGAACATGGTCTTCATCTAATAACCTGCTAGCTAGTCTTTTTGTTATATCTCTTCTGTCTTAGTGACATTGAACTCAAATCCATGTATTTATCTCTAAAGCTGTTTATGTCTGTTAAATAGTTGTTTCTTCTTCTATTTCCTTATCTAGATTTATACCTCTCTTTAGTTAGTTCGTTTTTTAGTCATAAAGGGAACCAGCCATGCCTTTTCTGCAAATCCTGAGGTTGCTCTTGTTTTTGAGCAGCTGCCATGACTGTGTGGTTCTAAGTTCTAATTTGTGGCCCATTACTATGATTGAATTGAACATCCAGCGTTGAACATGGTCTTCGTCTAATAACCTGCTAGCTAGTCTTTTGTTATATCTCTACTGTCTTAGTGACATTGAACTCAAATCCATGTATTTATCTCTAAAGCTGTTTATGTCTGTTAAATAGTTGTTTCTTCTTCTATTTCCTTATCTAGATTTATACCTCTCTTTAGTTAGTTCATTTTTTAGTCATAAAGGGAACCAGCAATGCCTTTTCTGCAAATCCCGAGGTTGCTCTTGTTTTTGAGCAGCTGCCATGACTGTGTGGTTCTAAGTTCTAATTTGTGGCCCATTACTATGATCAGTTTGAACATCCAGCGTTGAACATGGTCTTCGTCTAATAACCTGCTAGCTAGTCTTTTTGTTATATCTCTACTGTCTTAGTGACATTGAACTCAAATCCATGTATTTATCTCTAAAGCTGTTTATGTCTTTTAAATAGTTGTTTCTTCTTCTATTTCCTTATCTAGATTTATACCTCTCTTTAGTTAGTTCTTTTTTTTGTCATAAAGGGAACCAGCCATGCCTTTTCTGCAAATCTCGAGGTTGCTCTTGTTTTTGAGCAGCTGCCATGACTGTGTGGTTCTAAGTTCTAATTTGTGGCCCATTACTATGATTGGTTTGAACATCCAGCATTGAACATGGTCTTTGTCTAATAACCTGCTAGCTAGTCTTTTTGTTATACCTCTACTGTCTTAGTGACATTGAACTCAAATCCATGTATTTATTCTAAAGCTGTTTGCATTTGTACCATTTTCACACAGTTCACTAAGTTTGACAGTCTCAATGATTCACATTTTCTTATGGCATCCACTAGGTGGTTTAAGACCATCTTAATGGATCTCATCACATTGATAACTCATCATGATTGAATGTGCATACTAGTATGACTTCTTTATTATTGACTATTGAAGCTACATTTTACATGCTTTGGCTAGACTTCTTGATACAGTTTAAAATATACAATCTTAATTTTATGATCGTATCTTTACTGTTTCTGCTTTACAGTATTTAGTTTAGTAAGGAAATAATTACTTCTAGTTAGAAAGCTTTCACTGATTTGGTGTATGCAGAATTGCGAGCTGAGTTTTTACTAGAGAGCCTGGTTGATTTGAAGAGCAACCTGCTGAAAAGAGGTTCCAATCTACTCATTAAATATGGAAAGCCAGAAGAAGTACTTCCAACTATTGCTCAATCTTTTGGAGCTCATACAGTTAGGTAGCTGGTTGCTTTCATTCCATGATAGTGAATTTAAAGTACCTGCTGCATGAATTAATCAGTTCTCTATTCTGCTCTTTCTTCAAAAGTAGTCCATATAATGTCAATGAAGTTTCTCCACATAAATCATTTGTTTTACATAAAACACATGGACTTCTAAATCCTGGCAGAAAATAAAATATGTCCAGGTTTATGCTCAAAAGGAAACATGCATTGAAGAAGTAACGGTTGAAAAGCATGTCACAAAGGCTTTGGAAAAAATTACTCTCTCTTCTGGTGGATCTACTAGTTTGAAAGCTAGAAGCCCAACATTGCAACTAGTTTGGGGGAGTACTATGTATCATTTGGCAGATTTGCCATTCAAGACAGAACATATACCTGATGTGTATACACAATTCCGTAAGGTAAGCTACATGTATCCTTTGTTTACCATGAAGAATTCCCTCAATAAATATAACTTATTGACTTGCATGATATCAATATTGAGAAGCAAAAGGTAAAAGTGATTTTCTTTTTTCAGCGCTAAAATTTCTTTGGAAATGCAAGTGGTCAATGTTGTAATTATGATAAGCAAAACCAACTTTTTTTTTAATAATTCTAGCACATGCATTCTTGTCATTCCTTTGGAAGAACAGAGGCAAAATTATGGACCCAATGCTTATGGAAGATTTCTATTTAGAATAATATTTACAAACACAGGCATTCTAGACTTTGACAAATCAATTTTCTCAGGCAGTAGAGTCGAAGTGCAAAGTCCGAACTTCCTATAAGATGCCAGCATTACTTGGACCTCTTCCTAAGAATGGTCTGAATGAAATTGATGAGTGGGGCAAGATCCCTACCCTTGGTCAGCTTGGATTGAGTACCAAAGATAAGGTAACAAAATTTTTAACATTCACTTTACTCTTACTCAAGAATGTTGGACTTATTTTTGTATGTATCAAAATAGAAATGAATGTTGATGTTGGTGAAGTTGTGTATGGAAATTGTATGTAGGAACAAAAGAGGCTAATAGAAAACACAAAAGAACAATGATAAGATCTATTTGACTTGTAAAACTTGTTAACTCAAGCATTAATGATATGTTTATATTCTGACAAAATAGTTGTTTTGCAAATCTTTCTGGACCAATTTCAACTCCCAAGTAAATACAAAAATAGTGAAATAGTAATCTCCAAAATAAATAATAAATAACCATGATCAGTGGCATCATAAGCAGTCTCTAAACAATGCAATAGTTTCCAGAGACAAGCTAACAGTGGAGAAGAAGTGTCTGTCAAACAAGAGAAGCACAATTCATTTCAGTTACTCTTCCCAATTTTGGTTCCTCTCTTATTTACAGCAAGTGCACCATTAACAATTCTGGGCCAGAGTATTTATTGGGCAGCAAAATTCCAAGATGTAAGGATGTGTGTAACACTCTACTTGTTCTACAGCTTTAAAATGTAAACCAACTACCCGTTTCAGCTGAAGATTAACTAACAAGTTTTCATGCTAGAGTTTCCTTGCAAATTTTGAACGGATAGATGAACAATTTGATGTTGTTACATCATAACAATTCATCAACTAACTTTTTATTTTCATTTTCAGCTGAAAGGTAAACTATTAACTGTAAGCATATAACAGAAAATTACAGAAAGAAATTAACTACTTTTCTTTGCTTTCAGAAAGTAACGAGCAATTACTACAGCTATGAAACATATGTAACAGCTGTCATCCTAAGGTTTAAGAAATGGAAAACTAACTGCCAAATTTCATCTGGCAAGTAACTAACTAACTAACCATCTAGGGTTCCCATTTAACAAATTAACGAATTGAAGGAAGAAGTAACTTCTTTATATACATTAACTAATTTCAGATCTTCCATCTCAGCCGAATGAATCAAATAACTGTCTATCTAATCAACTGCAGATTTTTACATATGAACAATTAACTAAAAGGAATTAACAATTAAGTGTAGCATTGAAAGTAAACTTAAATTAACAAATGCATGTACTTGGAATTACGAGCGAGAGAAAAAGAACACATTTTGACATCATCATCATGCTAAATTGCTTGAACAACTTTATCATTGAGAGAAAGGGAAATATCATCAAGGGCTTTTCTGCCCAACCAAGACCTACTGGTCTCCTGAGTTTTTTCAACTGAAGAACCCGACCCTTCACAAGGGTAATCAACAAGGATCAAATTATCATCATGCCATTCTGAGCTTGGTGTCATGAACCTATACTGCTGGTCGATCCCTCCTCTGTAGGTACCTCCTAACCAGAAGGATCATTCTGACTAGAAGTATATCTAGATCATGATAGCTGACTATTGCCTAACTGGCAACATACCTTGGCCAAGGATGTTAATATTTTTGGCACTCTTGTGCTGATAATACTGGCACTCCTATGCCGATATATCTGGCACTCCTATGCCGTCAACACTCTCACTCTTGCTCGACATGATAATGCTTATTTAGGATTTTCATTTCAATGACTTGGTTCATTCTTCTCTCTTTATATCAAGTTTATGCTGATGTCATTAAACATCTATTTATATAGGGTGAGACTTGGCTCAATATCTATCAATTCTTTTAGAACTAACTGTCCTTTCAAGACAGAGGTTGTTGTCATTGAGCTCATACATATTGAGCGACATATTCAATTAAGTATTCTTCCAGATCTTATCAATCAATTTCATAATTTGGTCTCAAATTAGATTACGATGACTGGTTACTCGGTCATTCCCTCTTAGTTTTGGGTTGTAACATATCCTCAAGATTTATATATGTATGAAAAGATTAAGATGATGAGAAGTTTTAAGACCCACTTTATATCCCATAAAGGTTTAGGTGAGCAAGAAATATCCAAGGACCAGTAACAGATCAAGTTGATCAGATGAGGCTCCATTTCAGATTTTCTGTAAGAGACCAGGTGTCTCTCAACCCAACCACTAACTGAGAATGCAAGGTTTTTGTTTGTTTTCTTTGTTTTTGATTTTTTTGTGGTTTTTTGCAAATAAAGAGAAATTGCGATTTTGCAAGGAAATGCTTGGAAAAATAAAATAAAATACCAGAAGATTAAATATGACAGAATACAACTTAGAATTTGATGCCAGATGATTTATTGATCTTCCAAAATAATTACAACTGCGAGATTCAAACATTCAAGTAAAAAGGCAAGCTATTTATTGAGAACCTGAATAAGCTTGTAGGCGCCTGGAAAGAAGCATGAGATGGTACGGCTGAATGAGATAATGCAATCTCCCACCTCGAAATTGATGCAGAGGCTCTAGAAACCCTAGGCGTCCAAAATGATGAAGCCAGAAGACAAAGAGGCAAGGCGTCCCAGCTTGTAGAAGAAATACGGCCCTTGCTGCTGTAAAAGTACGGCCCAAACCAGCAAAGGAGAAATCTTTACCACCTTGAAACTTGTGCCAGATACTGGATAGATCACTGCCAATTAAAAGATTCACTGCTGGAGGTAAATCGATCCAACCTCTGGATGAAAAACTTCACAATAAGCTCTGTAATGACTCCTGAATGAAGCCACTCAACTGACAATCTTCAACTGGTATTTCACAGTCTCAGTATGTCTGATTCTGAAGAGGGAACGTTCTCCAAAATCCAATGATTTGCAGAAACCCTTGTTTCACAAACCCCAATGCTCTCAGAGAGAAAAATAGACAAATTAGAATAATCATAACATAATGAGTTCGATTTGTCTTTGTGAAATATATATCTCTTCTCAATAAGTCGACCCCTTCTCAAAAAGCCAAATAATGAGCATTTAAAATATTAATTAAATTGCCATTTTTTGACTTAAGCAAAATAATTAAATAATGGCGTCCCCTTTTGATGAGTAATAAAATACTCATTTAATATTATTTATCTCTTTATTATAAAGTATTAATACTTTATAATTTGCCATTAAATAATTACTTTAATTTTTCATTAAAGTGACTTTATATTATAAAGTCAAATTAATAAACTTTTAATAATTATCAAATGCCTCAATAATCACTGTTTGCTCATCAATTCATCAAACTGGGTCGAAACTGAGCTGACCAACTGAACCAGGTGCCCTGCCAGAAATAGTAACCCCTGTCTGCCTGAATTACTATAAATAGTAAGTATCTGTAAATCACTCTGAAAGTGTCTGCCAAGGCCCAAAACTGAATCAACTAAAGGAGTAATGTTCCCAAACGTTGGATAACTACCAAAATAACCCTCTAAACATCATCTGTCAGCCTACGAGGGTCTGAATGATAGGCTAACCCCCTGAATCAACTGTACCGCCTAGGAAGGGGACATTACATTTTCAGAGTTAGGACAAAGGTTGAGAGGCACCTTCCCATAATCTTAAGCTTAATGTCCCTTACCATTCCTATTTACTTTATAGCATTTATACATTTATAGGAAGAGATTAATTCGGTAAGAGGTTCAACAGATCTTAACATTCGACCTCACTTGTTGGACTGGAGTGGTAGGAGAAATTAATATTATTCCACCTCAGAATTGTAAGAACAGACGGGAAAGTTCACGGCTTAGTCAAGGCTATGAAGGTTTCAAAATAACTGAGGATGAATAGTTCTAACAGTTTGAACTCAGAGATATTCTAAATGGAATAGAAATCTCGAACATGATTTTGATAACTAATCAAGTACATTAGAAAGAGCCTGAACCGGTTCTAGATTTTTCTATAACAGATTCCTTTATATTTCAACAGAACGAGAAACTCATTTATATTGCTTATAGAGTAAGAAGGTCTTTTCTTTTAGAAAGAATATATATAACTAGTCGATGCAAACTATCTCAAAATGAAAGACTCTTTTACATGCTTGTCAAGACGTCTGGAGCTTGGTGTATATTGAGAACCTTTCGCTACCAGTTGGCTACTCATTTGGCCTCCTACAGTTTTGATGGTGAAGAATCAAGATGTCACTCCTCTGTAGGGTGTGAATTCAATATTTATCTCATGGTCCTGTCAAGTATTAGAGAGTCCCACACTTGACAGATTATCACCAGCCGATGACGAGAATTTAAACATCGGTTATAGTGATGGTTATCAAAGGAAAGAAATGAAGCTCTTTCTTGAATTCGACAGGGGTTGGAGAGAGAGAGACCCTAGCTGTTGCGGAAAGATTGAAATGAAGAGCTCCGAACAAGACAGAGCAGAGTTCCAGTGGCATGAAGTGAGGCGGAAAAATGAATGAATGATTGAATTCCAATAGAGAGAGAGAGTTCAACGGAAAATGCTCAATAAGGTATGCGAGTAGCGATATGAAATTGGAAACAGATGCTATTCCTCTCAGAAAAGAACGCCTATGATTCCTAAAGGAGCCAATGGAGTTTTGTAGAATAGGAAAATTCAAAGATCGAGGAAGTGAGAGCAGAAGACCTCCCCCCAATTAAAAGCGAAGGCTCTTCGCAACCTCCAATCCAAGAATGCATGAGTTCCTTGAGACTTCTTGGCTCTCATCCATTTCAATTGGAGCATGATGGGAAGTATGGCGGATTACTCTGCCTTCAAAGAAAAACCGCCCACCATTCCATTCTCTTGCCCTGTCGTTAAAACTATTTCTTTTATTATTATATTAATATTTAATAATCCTCTCATTCTCCTTAAAAGGTGATTAATGATATTTGTTTAAATTGACTTACTCATTCAATAATTTCATTAAACTATCTATGGCCAAGGTTATGACTTCGAAACACTATCTTACACCGACTCAGGGTGTGATGACAAAATTCATCCTTGCCAACCACGTTCTCTCCTTGATGATATTTCCCTTTTTTCTAATGGCATCGGCAATCCTGTATCCACTGACAAGAATTATGGTTAGATCATTCTCAATGTTTATATATATATATATATATATATATATATATATCTTTAAATATAATCTCATGAACACATTCATTTCCACATGAAATAGAAAAAACCACTCGCATGTATAAGAAAATCATTCACATTTGAAATTACGACATATAAACAATTATTCTTTCCACAATTTCACATTCCCATAAAAAGCAGTTACTTGCAACTAACATAACGACCATATTTTCATTGTCATAAACATGTTCAAGTTAGAGGGGATGTGACAATGTGGTACCATGGAAGGGACTTGAGCTCCTATTTTACTCTAGGGACAGTTCCCCTGAATTGAAGAATATAGCTATAGGAATAAAATGAATCTTTCCTTGTAAATTAGAAGCCCTATATTTGTAGCCTATAAGCTTTCAGTTGTGTTGTGACCTTTTCACACATCGCCCCATTCAAGATGGGGACCCCTAATTTTTGCTCCTTTCTGGTCTTTTGGCTTTGGTTTTGTCTCTCTCCCTCTCTTTCTACTGTCTGCCTTTTCGGGGACGTTCCCGCCTATGAGCCTAAACGTGAAATTTGGCCAAGTCTGTAGAATTAGGGTTTATACTTTTCTGGTCAATCCAAAATCAAATGAAGTGAATAAATTGAAAATTGGGACTAACGTTGTTAGCATGCTTCCAATAGGTTCTCAGCAAGATTTCATCAAATTCCGGCAACTTACTATTTTTAGTAAGTGTACAATTCAGGCGTTTTCAAAGCATTTTCGAAGTTTTGATCGTTACACTGCATCCAGGACACATCAAGCTGCTCACTGGCAAATTTTGAGCTGAAATGGACAATTGTCTATTTTTAACAGTCCAGCTTCCAAAGCAAATTTTAGGGTCTATATGCGAAGTTTTCCGGTGCATGTCTGGGGATTCCTTCTAGGTTTTCTGAGACCTTCGCTATGGTGTAACATGCAAAATGAGACGACAACTTTCAGAGTTCAACCTTCGGAGGCTATTTTTAGGGTTTGCATATCAGGGTTTTCTTTGCATGTCAGGTGATTCTGTGGTTTTTTCGAGACCTACGCAGTGGTGTGACATGCAAAACAGGATAATCACTTCTTCAGCAACTTGCTATTTTTAGCAGGCGCATCCCAGTAGCAGCTACCCCACACTTCAGAATCATGAACTGATCGCAATGCAACATAAACGAAGACAAACAGAGGTCATTTGATATGCATGCAAGATGAATTAGGGTTTCCAGCTTCGGGACCCAAAAAGAGGGGTAAAAGGTCAAAATTTTTGAAAACTGGTGTAAACCACCGCGATCAACATCTCTCAAGCTATCTACTGATAAAATTTGAGGGCAAACAGAGCACTTACTATTTATAGTAAGTCATTTCAGAAACTGGCTAAAAATAGAAAGTCAGCAGCAGGCGCCGACGTCAACAGGCAAGTCATGTGGTGAGGAGCACGTCATTCGAATTTCAAATCAAACGGAGTTGTGGAGGTATCAGAAGCAGGAATTTACTATAAATAGAAAACTACCTTCAAAATATGCTATTTTTAGCAGGCCAACTCGGAATGGCAGTGTCAACAGGTTGATGAAGCCGCGAAGATCCAGTGTTCAAAATTTCAAAGCAATCTGAGCTTCTGAAGTGTGAAAATTAAAGGACTTACTATTTATAGTAAAGCATGAAGAAGCTGACGAAGACAGGAAAAATGGCGAAGTACAAGCTTCATCCTTCAGCCTAGGAAAAATGCGCCCACTTTGAAGAAGTTGATGGAAAATATTCAAAGGCAAAAATTTTCATCCCTCACACATAGCTAAATGCGCCCTCAAAGACATGACATGCAAAATATTTTCTAAGCACGTGTTTCATCCTCCACCACCCCCCATATGCGCCCACCACAAGCTAGAGGAAAGAAAGTCAAGGGCGTTAGAATTTCATCCACCTCCTATGCTCTAATGCGCCCAAGTGAGGGCATGTGAAGACAAAAAGAAAGGAGCCCAAGGGTCATCCTTCACATCATGCAGAATGCACCCCATCATAAAGAATCAAAGATGCTTATCCTTCACACATGCTTAAATGCGCCCATGAAGCTAAGAAGTCAACAAGTCAAAGCTAGGCGTTGGAAATATAAATCCTTCACACTATCTCATATGCGCCCATACTACAAGGGGGTCAACAAGTCAAAGCAAAGGCGTTGAAAGATAAAATCCCTCTCACCCTCTCAAATGCGCCCAAGGTGGTAAGATGAAATAACTAAGGCGTGGACTTAAAACATATCCCTCATGACATGTAATATGTGCCATGTTAAAATGAACATGAGGTGAAGCGTGGTAAATAAAGTAAAGGCGTTGGGGGTGAGATGATTAATGCTAGGCATTGAGAATGTTCTCCATGGTATGTGAAGTGCCCCTAAGATGTTAAGAGGATGCTGGGCGTGGAAATTTAAATGGAGAATATTGCTAAGTGATGAGATAATGCTAGGCGTAGGAATTTAAGAGAAAATATATTCCTCATGAAGTATAAAATGCGCCCAAGGCAATGGACACTAAAAATGAATTTCTTCACCACTAGAAGAATGGATTGAAGATGAGATTAAAAATTTTCTAAGGCAAAGTGCAAAATGTGCTAAGTAATTTTAAATTTCTCTAAGGCACAAATTTTTTTCTTCCTTAGGAAAAACGCCTAGGTCTGATGAAGGAGATAAAATTTTCTTGAAGCATGAATGAATTGCCTGAGGTGAAGTCAAAGAATGCCGGCACAGGGTTGATTGGAAATTTTCAAATCAGGGCAAGAAATGTTCACAGATGTGAAGAACAGGATTAAATTTCATGAGAAATTATTTTTCTAAGGTTCAAAATCCAAGAAAATTAAATGAACCTGTTCGTTGTATACCCATGAATTCGACAAGTTCTGAAGAAAATTTTCTTCTGGGTATCGAAGATTGTCGACAAGGAATGGATTTCAGTGTCTTCTGCACTTTGCCAAGGCTTTCGAGATGGAGAATTTGATCAGCACTTGAAATAATAAATTTTCCTAAGGAAAATTTAAAATTTTCTAAGGCAAAGTGAATAAAATGTGTTTTCGAGGGAAAAGTGTTTCAAATGATGAAAGTGAAATGAGTTGCCTAGATGAATTTGATCAAGTTCTCCATGGAATGAATCTTCCAGAGCGTCAGAGGTGAATAAAATTAAAAGTTGAAATAACAAAGCTCCGGCTGGTGAATGAAATTTGCTAAAGAGTGAATTTAAAATAAATATTTTCAAAAGTGAATTGAAGTGCTAAGTACGCCAGTCAAGTTGAAATTCTAGAAGGTCAAGATTCTTGGCGTCAGGTGACAAGTGTTGAAATTAGCAAGGAGGGAAAATTCAAATTCTTGTTGAGAAGTAGTGGAAATTTAATGAGTTTACTAAACTTAGCCTCTTTCTAAAATTCGATTTTTCTATAAGAGCTGAGTGTTTGTTCATTTCTCTTCACCAGCTGGAGAAGTTCGATTTGCTCTGAGTTTGCTGAAGAGTGAGTTGCTGAGGCTGCAGCTGTTGAAGAATTTCGAAATTTTGAAGGACCACATTGCTGAAGCTGAATATTGCCGAAGAATCTCTGAAGTTGAAGAAGTTCGAGTTGCTGAAGATAAATTTCTGAAGTTGCTGAAGTAAAATCTGAAGTGAAGGAGCTATGATCGATTTTTCTTTTGGGAGAGTGTTGAGATTGAAATGCTGCAAGCTCGAAGCTTTAACTTCGGTGTTGTATTCCTTGAAGATGATGCAGTTGAAGTTAACACTCTCGAAAGATGATTTTAAAATGCATCTCTTAAATTCGCCCTTTGATGATGAAATTTTTTGCGCAGATGTTATATGCCCCAGCCTATAGATGTTGAAAAATCATGAAGAAAGCAAAGTTGGCTAGAGAAAAGTGATGAACTCTATCAGCTCCAAAGATCAATTGGACATTGGAGATCGGAGCGTGAAAATCCTGGTAAGTAAGTTGAATTTATATTATGAAATGTTCTAATGCTCTTCTCCTTGCTTGTTTTGCAGGAGAAACGTCGAGACCAAGCGGTGATGACTTAAGTGATCCAAGATGACATTTCAACCTCGAAGGAAGAAAAGTTGCAAGAAAATGGCTAAGTGTTGAGACTTAGTAACAAAGATGAAATGTTTTCAAAACCCAAGATGGAGAAAAGAATGGAAGCTCGAGCAAAGTTGAAGAACAACGTCAAGAAGAAAAGCAAGAACAGTGTGAACGATTCTACAAACGGGAATCTTCTAGAAGGATGATGGACATTAATGGCTCATTTATTACCCCACTCCTCTTGGTGGCGGTTTTTAGGGTGAATCTTGTTTAGGGCTGAGGTGGCACGATTTGGGCCATCCAACCAATTGTAATCTGAGTCGTCCGTTGGACTGGGCTATCTATAAAAGGGGGAGTCCCCCTCATTTGTATATTATTAGATCAGAGTTAGGATAGCAGAGAAGGAGTAGAGAGAAGTTGATAGAATAGAAAGTAGGATAGTTTGATAGTATAGTTTAGATTGAAAAGGAAGGAAAGTCTTCCCTTTGAATACTTTGTAAGAAGTTGTCGTGAATGCTTTCATAATAAAAAAAAAATTTCATTGATGGTGATCTCTTCTTTGTTATGAGTACTTGTCGAGGCTTCTTCATCCTTCCAATTCACGTAGCATCTTGAAGTAGCCTAAAGTAGAGTAGTTTTCATTTCCATGCAAGTACTTAGTAATTGTGGAATGTGGTGCTCGATTTGAACAAGACTTCGCTCATCCATACCACTAGCGGGCTCGCTGACGGTGGGTTCGCCCTGCGTGGTCAACTGGATTACTTTTCAAACTTAACTTCAATTGTGATTCACGTGCTCGTATGCATCGTCTTGATGGTGCTTGCATGTTGAGTTATAATTTGAACACCTTTCGCTACTCCTCTGAAGATTGCACCGGTTTGTGGAAGCTGTCCGAAGCGAGGCAAAGCAAGGCTCGGTTGAAGTCTGTAAGAATTGATCGCCATATCCCCACGCCTTAGAGTAGAACATAAACTTCTTAGGCCCTACCCCCTTTTAAATTCAGCTCATTTTTGGTTAGTATTAGGAAACTTGTGCTTACTTGCCAAATCATTCGAACTGCGTGAAGCCCTTAATCTGCTGTCTGCTGTCAGCTGCCGAACAATTGTGTAAGTCCCCTTGAAATACCAGCAAAACACATTGAGCCAACTGAGGGTATTTTGTTGCATGAAGGAACCTTGGAGTTAAATGTATGATCTATCTCGCAATCTTAGCATGTAGGAAACTTTGTTCAAGAGAGGATAGAGTATCTGTTGGGAAACTTTATTCTGTGTTGGTGCGGTCGTGAAAAACACATCAACAAGTTGGTGCTGGGGAGGGGGGCTGAAATTTATTCCACTGGCATAGGGACTTTTATGTCTATGTTGCAGCTTGCATGACATCCGTTTTAGGATTTTAAATTTTATTAAAAATATTAACCATCTATTTCTCACTTCTACTTGAAATTTCTCACCATGGGACCACTTGTTTGGAAAGGTTCCTAATTTTTCTTAACAACATCTACTAAGATACATTAGTTGGGTCCACCCCATGGGACTATAGCTTAACTGGATTAAGTTTCAACTTGTGATTGGTGAATCTGCATTCCCTCTTTTGTCCTTTCCGGCCTCTTGAACCTATCTTTGGGTTTGTTTTTTTATCTCTTTTTTGCCATTTCCCCTCCAATTTACACCTCCTTTCACATGGCCCCTTCCCTCTCTTTCATGCATCCTTGTTGATGTATGGGCCCACCTCTCTCCTTTGGTTTTCTTTTGTTTGTACCCCTTGTTCTAATTCCAAGAGGGACCATTAGTTTAACCAAGGGTTCAGCCCTTCATCTTTCTTTTTGACTCCATTTCCAAACACCACCTATCCTCCTTCCTTAAGCTTTCTATCACTTCCACACTTCTATCAAATTATGCCTTCCACAATGGAACCTAGGGGTGTGAAGTCTTCCATGAGGTGTATAAAAATTTATTGGGAGGATGAACCCACAAAAACAACTACTTAGTCTATAAAAATGACTTTTTTTGGTTGAGGAACTCTATTATTAGAAATAGGAAAGTGAGGTGGCTAAACATTTATTTTGCATGAAGGAGCCGGCCAAACAAAACTACCTCTTTATGATTTATTAAACTTTTGAAGTTATGCATGATGGCATATGAGTAATTTTTCTACCATTTAAGACGAGCTATAATTCATATTATTAGAAAAAGAAAACCTCTATGATTTTTTAACTTTTTGAAGTTATGCATGGTGGCACACAAATAATTTTTTTTACCATCTAAGATGAATTATAATTTATATTATTAGAAAAAAAGTAGAAAATTTGTGACCATATGGTGTACATATTTGATTTGAAATGTAATTTTGCACTTCAAAGAAGATAAATTTCTTTCATTCTGACTAAAAAACATAATAGTTTATAGCATCTCATTTAATATTAGCTCAAGAAGATAACTTTCTTTCATTTCAACTTGTTGACGTGGTTTTTGAGACCGCACCAACACAGAATAAAGTTTCCCAACGGATACTCTATCCTCTCTTGAACAAAGTATTCAGCATGCTAAGATTGCGAGTAAGATCATGCTTTCAACTCCAAGGTTCCGAATACTTAGAATACCCTCAGTTGGTTTGATGTGAGTTGCTGTGTTCTCACGAGGGGACTTACACAATTGTTCGATAGCTGACAACAGACAGTAGACTAAGGGCTTTGCGTGTAATTCGAATGATTTGGCAAATGAGCACAAGTTTCCTAATCCTAACCGGAAATGAACTGAATTAAAAAGGGGTGTAGGGCCTAAGAAGTTAATCTTTTATCTAAGGATGGAATGTGGGATCAATCTCGACAGACTTCGACCAGACTCTGCTCCGCCTCACGTTGGACAACTTACACAAAGTCGGTGCAATCTTCAAGGGAGTGACAAGAGGTTTTCAAATTATAACTCAACATGTAAGCACCATCAGAACGACGCATACAAACACATGAATCACAATCGAAGTTAAGTTTTCCAGTTGACCACACAAGGCAAACCTGCCGTCAGCAAGCCGCTAGTGGTATGGATAGAAATGAAGTTGCCTCAGTTAATACCACAAGTCCACAACTAACATTTACTTGCATGAAAGTGAAAACTACTTTACTTTAAGCTACTTCAAGATACTACGTGAATTGGAAGGACGAAGAAGCCTCAACAACTATTCACAACAAAGAGGAATTCACCATCAATGAAAATTATTTTATTATGAAAGCATACATGACAACTTACAAAGTATCCAAAGGGAAGACTTTCCTTCCTTTTCAATCTACACTACTTTACTTTCTATTCTATCAACTTCTCTCTACTCCTCTAAGCTCTGCCTCTACCTCTAAATTTAATTTCTAATGAATTACAAATGAGGGGGACTCCCCCTTTATATAGCTAGCCAAGTCCCAAAAGATGGCTAGGGTTACAATCAATAGAGTGGCCAGAATCGTGCCACCTCAGCCCTAAACAAGATTTTCCCTAAAAACCGCCACGAAGGAAAGTGGGGTAATAAATGCGCCATAATGTCCACCATCATCCTTCTAGAAGATTCCATTTGTAGATGCGTTCACACTATTCTTGATCTTCTTTCTTGACTTTTGTTCTTCAACTTCTTTGTCACTTGAGGGTCTTCATCCTTCTTTTCATCTTGAGCCTTGAAAATGTTTCTTCAACACTTAGCCATTTTCTTGCAACTTTTTCTTCCTTCGAGATTGAAACTCATAACTTTATCTTCCTTCGAAGGTTGTGATATCATCGCGCTTCACCACTTCAAGTCATCGTGCTCCGGCCTCAACATTTCTCCTGCAAAACAAGCAAGGAGAAGAGAATTAGAACATTTCATAATATAATCTTAACTTACCTGATTTCCACGCTCTAACTTCCAAGCGTCAACTTCTGCTTCACGCTCAGATTCTTCATGCCTTAGCCAAATTTTCAACGCATCTTCCTCAAGGGTGCATCATCTTTGAGAAATTCATTTCAACTGCATCTTCAAGAAATTCATTTCACTTGCTGGAGCCCTGACAACCTTGATTTTATTCATCTCTGGCTCAAGAAAACTATCCTCCCTAAGAGCTTGGGCAAATTCACCTAGGCAATTCCTTTCAAATCCATCGTCTGGAGAATTTCACCTTGAAAACACATTTTCTTCACATTTGCCTTAGAAAATTTTCAAGTTTCCCTTAGGAAAACTCATCAATTTAGTGCCCATCAAAAATCTTCACTGAAAAAGTGTTGGCGAAGCACGGAAGACTTTAAAATCCATTCCTTATCGATAATCTTCAATACCCAGAAGAAAATTTTCTCTGAAACGCGATGAATCCATGGGTACCCAATGAACGGGTTCATTTAATTTTTTTGAATTTTGAACCTTAGAAAATTATTTCCCTGTGAAATTTAAATTCGTTCTTTGCATCTATGAAGATTTCTTGTTGCTCTGACTTGAAAATATTTTTGTTCCTGTGCAGCTGGCATCACCGGACTCCATCCACTGACTAATTTGCTCGTGCTTCGAAAAATTTCACCTCCTTGAGCCCCAGGCGTATTTTCTGAGAAGAAAATTTTTTGCCTTAGAAAATATTTTAATCATCCTGCACTCTGAGAATTTGCCTTAGAAAATTTTATTTGTTTGCCAGTGAGAAAAACATCAACTTCACTATGAAAAATTTCCATGAGGGCATCTAGCATTTTTCATTTCTTGCTCACCATTTCACACTTGAAAATATTTATTTGAAGTCCCAACGCCTTGGCAATATTTTATTTTTTTATTTATCATCCACACTTCAGGCGTATACTGCATATGAAGGAGGATACTCATCCTTGCTTTTGAAAATTTTCACCACCTAGCAAGTTGCTTTATTTCACATTCCACTTCAGACTCTAGGCGCATAACACACTTAGCATTTTTATTTCCACCACCTTAGAATATTTTCTAACACATCACTTCACCACGCCTAGCATCTTTTTAACACTTATAACTCCCATCACCCCTGGCGCATATAACACATTTGAGAGAAAATAATAAAAAAAAAACGCCTAACATTTATCTTGCTTTGACCACGCCTAGGAGTATTCACTTACCTCTTACCTTATTCACCACCTTACACTTACTTTTACAACTTCAACTTGGGCGCATTTGAGCCCAGGAGGAGGATGTAAATTGTAGACTAGTTTGACCCTTTTGAACTTGAGCGCATTTCTTATGTAGAGGAGGATATTCTTATTTTAACGCCATAGCAATATTCACCTTGGGCGCATTTTGGGGTGAGAGGAGGATAAAGCCTCTTGACTTGTTGACTTTCTTGGTTTTGGGCGCATTTTACATGTCTAGGAGGATGAAAATCTGCAACGCCACCTCCTTTGGAATATTCCCTCTTTGTTTTTGTCTTTACTTGCCCTTATTTGGGCGCATTTCATGCATGGAGGAGGATAAACTTTAAACGCCACCCTCCCTTTTGACTTTGTATGGGCGCATTCAAAGGAGAGAGAAGAATGAAACCTCAACATGACTCTTGAGCTTCCTCGTTTTGTCTTCATATGCATGTATTTGGGCACATTTTGCCCCTTGAGGAGGATGAAAGTTGTTGACTGCTTTGACTACTCACAACTTGGGCGCATTTTGAAGGTGGTGGCGGATTTCTACACTTAGAAAAATTCTCAACTTTTTCCCCTGAGCTCCCTTGGGCGCATTTAGACATGCCTTCAGGATGAAAAGAGTTGACTTTCATTGACCATCTTCTCCCTTGGGCGCATTTTACTAGTGGAGGAGGATATTTTCTCATACTTAGAAAATTTTGTATGCCACTACCTTGCATGTGGGCGCATTTTGACATGAGAGCAGGACGAGCTTGTGCCTTAGAATTTTTTAAACTCTCTCCATTCTCCTTTGGGCGCATTTCAAGGCATGAGCAGGATAGAAAACTTTGACTCTCCTTTGACTTTCTTGTGAGTTGGGCGCATTTTACCCCTGATGAAGGACGAGCTCATACTTAGAAATTTTCCTGCATCCTCATTCACCTGGGCGCATTTTGCCATAGCTGCAGGATTGAAGCTCCAAACTTAGAACTTTTTTTCTTCGTTTTCGCCAGTATTCCAATCCCTGCTATTTATAGTAAGCCCTTTGAATTTGCATTTCTGAAGCTCAGAACGACTTGAAATTTTAAACATAGCATCCTTATAACCTTGTTGTTCTGTCGACACTGCCATTTTTAATCACCCTGCTATTTTTAGCATGTTTCTGAAGATGATTTACTATAAATAGTAACCTCATGTTTCTGATAGCTCCACTGCTCCGATCAACTTGAAATTTGAATGAGGCGCTCCTCACCACGTGACCTGTCTGTCGACACTGACGCATGCAGTTGATTTACTATTTTTAGCCAGTTTCCAAATTGACTTACTATAAATAGTAAGTGCTCTGTTTGACTTGAAATTTTACCAACAGATAGCCTAAAAACCTGATCGCGGTGGTTTACACCGGTTTTCGAAAATTTTGACTTTTTACGCCTATTTTTAGGCTCCGAAGTTGGAAACCCTAATTTGCTTTGCATGCGTATCAAATGAACTCTGTTTCTCTTCGTTTCTGTGGTACTGCGATTAGCTCGTGAATCTGAACTGCTGGGAAGCGGCTGCCAGGACACACCTGCTAAAAATAGCAAGTTCCTTACTGAGTGAGAATCTCCGTTTGCATGTCACACCATCGCGAAGCTCTCGAAAAACCCATCAGGAATATCCAGACATGCAAAAGAAACCCTGACATGCAAACCCTAAAAATAGCCTCGGAAGACTGCATTCTGAAAGTTGTCGTCCCATTTTGCATGTTACATCATCGCGAAGGTCTTGAAAAACCCAGAAGGAATATCCAGACATGTAAAGAAAAACTTTGCATCTGAACCCTGAAATTTGTCCCGGAAGCTGGACTGCTAAAAATAGTAAGTTGTCCGTTTTCGCTCAAATTTTGCATACGAGCAGCCTGATATGCTCTGAATGCCGTGTGACTGTTGGAATCTCAAAATAGCTGAAGAACTGCATGTAATTTCATACTTACTAAAAATAGTATCTCAGAATCTGATAAATTTTTGCTGAGAGCCTGCTGGAAACATACTGACAACAACGTTAAGCTCAGTTTTCAATTTATTCACCTTTACTTGACCTCAGACTGACCAAAAACGATGAAACCCTAATTTCAGACTTGGTCAGTTTCACACTTAAACTCACTGGCGGGTGCAACCCCCGAAAGGCGAACATCAGAAAAGAGACAGACACAGAGAGAGAGAGAGAAAAAACCAAAGCCAAAAGACCAAAATGGAGCAAAAATTAGGGGTCCCCATCTTGAATGGGGTGATGTGTGAAAAGGTCACAACACGACTGAAATATATTTTTATGTAAAAGAGATAACTTTCTTTCATACTGACTGAAATATATTTATGTACAGCATCTCATTTAAATTTTTAATATATAAAGTGTAATGTGTGATGATCCCATGATCAATTAAAGTTGAGACCTAAAGTAAAGTTACACCCAAAAAAAAAAACATAGTGGATAATATTATTAATATATAGCTTACTTTTTAAAATGTTTCTATAATATTAATAAAACTTGAATATGGTTGTCTTTGTACTTCTAGGTTGATAGCTCTCAACATTTAGTTTGAGAGGAACTAATAGCTGAACCTGGTCCAATATTTGTGAGAGTATTGGGCATTAAAGGAGCATGTGTTTTAAAAAAATCAAAGCTATTAGGTTAAAGTACCCAAAAGCTGAGCAGGGACTAGTTGTTGAACTTATTTTTGTGGGAGTTGAGGTTAATCATGGAACATGTACTTTTTTACAAATAAACCTACTCTAATTAAGTATTAGATATTTTTTATTCAATGTTTCCACATGCTTGTACAATTGTTGTGAGCATAGACATCTACCTATGACACAAGTTTTAAAACAATTGCCAGGGATAGGGATGGTATTGTTATGGAAGATGGGGAGGGATACTAGTACACCATTTTCAATAAAAGTTGAAGATACTTGGAGATGGAAAAAATAACAAAATATTTATATATATAAATAAAATTTAGAAAAAACTATGAATATGCAACTTTAAAGAATGTAAAATACTAAAATGCATAAAATCAAAAAAGATAAACATTTTAAAGTATTGGCATAGATGTCAATGAAAGCAAAGATTAATTATCTTGATATTTGATAATCATCATCACGATATGAAATAATACTTAAAGTCATAATCACTTGGACACAAAATCTATTATGTTTTTAAATGATATATCTTTTTATTCTTCCATACACTCTTCTTCTCCAACTCCACAACCTCTATTTATTTTTCTACAAGGGAGGCGACTTCATTAATGGACATCTTCGTTCCCAAAAGAGGCAAATATTCATTTAATGTACCCTTTTCTTTGTACCTTTTCACCACAAAATGGAGTGCTCCATTTAGGGGATCAGCCCCCATAAATAAAATTACATTTATTTAAATTTTAATTTCTGAAAATGTGGGCACCACTATTGGAGGAGGGTCGGCCCAACAAATAATTTAATTTAATTTTTAAGAAAATTTAAAGCCAAACTTGGGCGCCAAAACGGGTAAGCCTATAATCATTAAAAACAATGAGATAACTTGCTAAAGTATTCGGCCATGATTGAGGTCTTTCCTCGATTTGCTTCAACAATCCTTTTTGCGATAGCGATAAGATCTTCTTGGACATTTTCTTTGACATCAATGACAATTAATTCTAACAATCTCCCTCTTTGTCATTAATGGCAACCTCTCATAGAAATAATTTGTGAGTATATAATGCTCCCCCTTACTCTTATTCTCCCCCTTTGACATCAATGGCAAAAGGGATGCTGATCCAACTCTAACCTTTCTTCTCCACAGGGCTAAAAGATAATGCAATGATTAGCTCCCCCTGAATTCATGCTTCTCCTTAATAACTTAATGACTGGATGAGAATGATATTACTCCCAATTTCTTCCTTAAGTACTCAAAGTATCCTTAGGAAGGGGCTTCGTGAAGATATCTGCAATCTATTCTTGTGTGGCAATATACTCCATCTTAACCTGTTGATCTGCTACCTGCTTGCTTAAGAAATTATATTTGATTGGGATATGCTTTGTTATGGAATGCATTATAGGATTTTTTGAAATATTGATTGCTCTAGTGGTATCACAAAATATAGATATAAGATGATTGTACTCTACCTTGATGTCTCTTAATGTTTGCCTCATCCAAAGAACCTGAGTACAACAAGATGCGACTACTATATATTCAGTTTCTGCTATGGATAGAGAGACTGAAGCTTGTTTCTTACTCAACTAGGATACACGACTCTTACCAAGAAAGAATGCTCCTCCACTTGTACTCTTTCTGTCATCAATACTACCAACCCAATCTCTATCAATGTATGTAAATAAGGTAAAAACTTCAGTTCTTGGATACCACAAGCCAAAATCCAAAGTACATTTTAGATATTTCGATATTCTTTTCACTGCCTGCTCATTTTGGAGCTGCCTGAAACCATGCCACCATACCCATTGCTTGCATAATATTTACATTGATGACCATTGCAAGGATTCAATTATGACTCACAAAAGTAGGAATTTTAAGAATATGACTCAGAGGATGAATCATGATGAATTTTTTTATATGGGTACAATAAAACATAAAGGACAAGATAGGACAAGGTATTTTACATAGGTATATTTGTGTACAATCATTTATTGGAAAATGGGGAAAAGGGTTTAAGATAAAGAAAAGAAAAATCTTTCGAATTGATTGTAATCAAATATAGCACAAATTTGAAATCAACTGTAATTGTCACCCCTGATTTTTTTTGTGTTTTGTTTCAGAAGTAGATGGAAATGCAGAAGTGTTTTGTCTTCAAGTCTCATTCAACATTATGATTGCATACATTGACAATATCATAGCATTGCAAGAGAATATCTTTGCATTACATCATAGCATATAATAACTCTATTACAATATCAAAGAGATTTGATTAACAAACTGTAATCAGCTTAAATAAATTAATATCAGACTTGTTCATAGTCCAAACAGTGCACTTTTCAGTCATTCAAATGAACAGCACTTTCCAACTCCTCACGAAAGGAGCTAGTACAAGTGCTAATCAATCCCAAGTTGTCCCTTCTCATTTAGCAATCATTTTACAATGCAAGGATGCCTCAAAAAGCAGATTACAGACCTCTGATAATGCAGATTGAAGTTCAGTCTGAAAACCCTAGTCAAGAGAATTGGTACAGCCTCCTTGTAGAGGTGATTTTGCCATAAAAATCAGTTTTCTAGCAAACACCACAAATAAATGGTCTCAAGAGGTTGCTCAGCTGTGATGAATCCAAAGGAACAATACCTAGAATGATATCTATCTGATCCACGGAGATAAGAGCAATATTATATTTCCCAGCTACTCAAAAAAAGCATTTCCAAAACTTAGAAAATCTATACCAGCACTCCAAAATTGAATCTAATCTTCTCTAAACTCACACCACACCAGCAAAATTCGCATACCACATCATAACTCACAAACCCACATCAAAATACTGAATATATCTTCATATTATTCAATTCCAAATATCACCCAACAACCAAAATCATTGAAAGATATGATAACTTGAACTCCAGCCAGCTAGGGTGGGTATTTCACCACCAAAACCAGCTATCTAGTGAAGGGTTTTCGTCCTCCAACCATCAAAGATGAACTCAGGAAGCATTCCTGCAGCATAACGTTAAGTTGCCAAAGCCAGGATGCCCAAATGAGAGCTCAAGTGAGAATATATGGAGTGAAGGAGAAATTAGGGCAACCAAAGTTCAATTTGAATTATTTTCCCTCCAAGAAGTTCGACCCATCTAGAGCTCTCCAAAATAAAACATTTAACTTTATTCTCCTTCTAACTTGGCGTCCACTTTGGAGGCAAACAATAATCTTTAAAAAAAATATTAAACACCTCCTTACCTTGGCATCCAATGTAGCATAAACTTTCCTTTTAAAACAACTTAAAGGCACCACATTCCTAGGCAATGATCAAGAGGGTCTCTCATGAACGCATTGCCCTTCACTTAAGTCATAAAGTGACTTTATAAAAGACTTAAGTGATGAAGATCAAATATTTCTCTAAAAACATTAGAACTCACCAAGGCCAAAATTGGAAACCACTGCACTAAACTGATAGAGGAATAGAGGCCAAGACCAAGTGCTAAAATAGCAATTTACTAAAAATAGTGAGTCAATTCTCCCAACTGATCCAATTATAGCCCAACTGAAACTTACTAAAAATAGTCACTGCTAAAAATAGCGACTGCCAAAAACCTCAGAAAACCTCCACAAAAGTTCATCACAGGACATTGCATCCCTTAACCATATCCACTTAGCCTATGGGAACCCGGGAATAGGCTAGTACTAAACTAGGTGCAAGAAGGGGACATTACATCAAGCATACTTATTGCAGAACAATAGCCATCTGCTTATGATTATTTAAAACAATGCTGATTTAATATCTTTGTGAGATTAAAATTGAACCAAGCATCTGAGACCACTAGATTCAAGTCAAATTGAAGACAACTGTATGAATTATGTAAACATATATATTAGAATAAATTTGCTCAATTAAATACATATAATTCCTTCTACAAAGATATTAGTTCATTTTTAAAATACTCTTGTGATTGACAGCCCCTTTTGAAAGCTATTGAAAACAAAGAGTATTAAAAAATGTCTTTTTAAATACCATGATTTCCGACCTTCCTAATTTTTTAAGAGTCCAACTCATTTGTAGAATCTGGTTACAAAATTGATTATGTAATCAATGTCTCTTGATTATTGCTAGTGACTTTCCTATGGCTTTTCAATTTCCTAATTTTTAATTGGTGGCCTTTTAATTTTCTAAGTGCCTTCTTTCTTGAGACTTTTACTATAAGCAATTCATTAGTATTTATCTCATGTTTTAACCATATTTGATGGCTTCATTAACCAAATTTGACAAAGGTACATCTAGGGTCATCAAATACATAGTCCTTTCTTGCAATGATTCTGGATGCAATACAACAATATAAACAAGGTTTTCATTTGGTTTCCTTTCCATTTACTCGCCATTTGCTTTTTTGTTGTCCACTAGGTCCAATTTGCCATATGTCCACATATCACAACACCCATCACTTTGAATTCTCTTGCCTCTTATATATACCTTGCATCACTCAATGCTTGTTGCCAACATTACTCTCCTTTGACTTCTATAGATGTGAAGTAGTGATCGAATTGTATTGAAAATTGTTATCGTTTCGATAGCTTTGTTGGCTTTGGGTTTGAAACATTCACAATGTGAGGATATGATAAAGCTGATCCATGTGATAAATTGTGATTAAAATTAAACCCTTGTGATAAATAATTTGGATTAAAAGGGTGAACCCACAATAGTGAGTGCCACTTGTGGGACATCAATTTTTTGAACTTGGATAAAAGTAAAACTTAAAAAAATTCTTCGAACAAAGGTACTTTCATTCGAAGGTAAGTCAAAAGGTACCTTCATTTGAAGGTTAAAAATGTAAAAAAACCTTTGAATGAAGGTAATTTCCAAAAATGGAAAAAGGGATCTTTGTTCGAAAGTCCTGTTGTGACCTATTTCACACATCGCCCCATTGCAAATGAGGACCCTAGTAGTTTGTTTTTTAGGGATTTTCCATTTGTTGTGACGTTTTCACACATCGCCCCATTGCAAATGGAGACCCCCAGTAGTTTGCTAGTTTTTAGAGTTTTGTCTCCGCGCAACGGTTCCATGAGGTCACTTCTTTCAGAGTTTAAAGTCAATCTTTTTGAGAATCATCCTAGCCAAGTCAATAATCCATGCTTGAATCAATGCATAAACGTCACAGAAGTGCTCAAAAGGCCCAAGAGACGAGGATCGCCTGTGCTTTGGGCCAATTCTGACACTTACTATTTTTTAGGGAATCTGCTTTTTTGCTTTTTCGTTTTTTCATTTTTGGCATTTTTGGACCAAACGGGGTTCCCTATTTTTTAGGGATTTTATTTTTTCTATTTTTAGAAAGTCAACCCTGGTCAACGAGTCAACTTTCCATCCAAAAATCAACCACAGAGTTCAAAAAATCATTGAAAAATCAAAGTGAAAATCGAAAAATCAAATAAAAAATCAGGAAAAGCATGGAAAAATCAGTCAAAAATCTGAGAAAATCAACCCAAAAGCATGGAAAAATTTGGAAAACCAGTTCAAAATCAGTCAAAATCATGAGAAAATCGCCAAAAAAATCAACTCAAAGGCATGAAATCTGTGATAAATTCTGCCTTAAGTCTGAAATAAAATTCGCCATCAAGAAAGAATGATCAGCCATTAACAAGGTCAGCCCTTAAAATGAGGGACATGGCAGAAGAATGATGAAGTCCGCCTTTGCCTTGGTAAGGAGAGGGCATGAAGTTGAAGAGGTCGGTCCTACATTTAAGGGACATGGCATAGAGGTGAGGAAGTCCGCCCTTGCCTTGATTGAAAAATGGCAAGCCTCCTTAGAAGTCCGCCCAAGCCTTGAAGAAAGATGGCAAGACATGGCATAGAGGTCGGGCCTTAAAATAAGGGACTTGGCAAAGACCTTCCAAAGTCCGCCCAGCCTTGGAAAGGCACTTGGGAAGTCCGCCTAGGCATGAGAAAGGAAAAAAAATTGAAATTTTTGCTAAGTGTTTGATGCCTTGAAGGGAAAATCCGAAATTTTTCTACGTATGGAGGCCTAAAAGGGGGGAAAATTGAAATTTTGTCTAAGTATTTTAATGCTTTAAAGGGAGAAATGCGAATTTTGGCTAAGTGTGAAAGGCAAATGCTTGAGAAAGTCCGCCATGCCTTGATGGAAGATGGAAAGCACATGAGGAAGTCCGCCTAGGCCATGGCAAAGGAAGTTTGAAGTCCGCCTAGCATAAGAAGGAAAGGAAAGATTAGAAAATTCGCCTAAGTATGAGTGTCTAGGGAAAAATTGATGAAGTTGGCCAAGTACACAAAGGAAAATGCACATGGCAAAGAGGCAAGAAAGTCCGCCCTTGGCTAGAAGAGGTTGGAATTTGTATAAGTATTATGAGACTTTGCCTAGAGAAATTCGTCCAAACAAGAGAAAGTTTGATTTCAGCATAAGAAAATGTGCCCGGCACAATTCGGAGTCCGCCATGGCAGAAGAAGATGAGGATTTGGCGTAACATTTATTGACGAGATGGCTAAAATTTTAACTTGGCTAGACGAAAATCAAAATAAATTTGGAAAATAAACATTTAGCCAAAGAAACAGGAAGAAAAGTTAAAATAGCCATGGGTCCAAAACGAACGGGTTGGAAATAAATTAAATATTTTAATATTTAATAATTTATTTCCAATACTTAGAAATTTAAAATGCCTTGATGTGTATCGGAAGAAAATAAATTGCGTCGGACAAAGATAAAATTCATGGGCTAAAACTTGGAAAATCGAATTTAATTGGACATTTATTGTTTTTTTTTTAAATTTCAAAAAATCAAAGATAAACATCTAAGCAAAAATCGAAGTTTGGAAAATCAAAGAGATTTGCCTGGATAAGCTCGCCACGGAGTTTTTTCAAAAAATAATGGAAACTTGCCTAACTGAAGAAGAGAAAACAAATCGAGATCAAGAGAGAAAGAGGCAGTTGCTAAAATAAATCAAATTCTTCAACATTATAATGAGTTTCAACAACTCATTTTTCACAGACACAGCTGAAGAGAAGCTAATCTCTCGAAATTGTAAGACAATCAATTCTTCTGCAGGCAAGATCGATTTTCTTAGAGGAAGGAATAATTTTATGCTGAAGAAGTAATTTTTTTGAAGAAGTGAAGAAGTTCTTGGCTGAAAGTTGAATTTCTTGGCAAGACAGGCACACTTAGTCACTTGATTTTTGGTTAAATTCTCAAAGTTTAAATCTGATCTGCAGCCAGAAGTTCTTTCCTGAGGTTTGAAGTTCAATTGGATGAATTCATCATTTCTCCTTCTATCTTTTCCAGCTTGGCTAAGTTCTAGATAAAATTTCAATAAAATTCATTTACTTTCAGCTTGCTTTTTCGCAGAAGTTTAATTATTTAATGAGCTGAAAGTAAAATATTCGAACATAAGGCACGAAAATGAATTATTTTAAAAAGTCTTCATATTAATGTTAGTATTTTTACTGCAAGTTGATGACCATGGCAGGAGAATCATCGAAGAAGGCGCCAATGAAGTTCGCCAGCAAGGGGGTACGGCGAGAGTCAAAAATAAATTCAAAGTGGAAAAATGTTGCAGACACTAATTTGGGATGACTTCATAGAGTTCAAGAAAAGAGTATATGGACATGATAGACTTCCTACACCAATTGCCAGACGAATGGTAAGGAACGAAATTTTTCAAGCAGCTGGATTCCCGCCTGCAATGGACTGTGCCAAGTTGATGGTAGAATGTGCCATCCACTACAATGCTCAGAAGAGACAAATCATTGCACCTGATGGAAGAATTCTAGCTCACCTTGGCAAGGTGGCAATTCAGGAGACATTCGGCATCCCAGCACATTCCCGTACCGTCTACAAAACCAAGGAGGAAGCCAAGGGGTTATATGACAGCCAATCCGAGTTATGCGCCACAAATGTTAATAAGGCATGGCTGGAGAAGCCTAGAACATCAATAAAGAAGATGCCTAAGAGGCCACGCCGGACAGACTTTAAAGAAGATTATGGGGACATCATTTTGATGCTGAACATAATAGCTGGCAACCCACAAGGTACATATTTTGAAAATTGGATGTATTATTTTATAGACGAAATCACTTCCGGCGTGAAAATGTTTAACTGGTCCCGAATGATAAGTGACAATCTTCACGAGCAACTGATTAATTTGGAAAAGACTAAGTCTTTTCACATGAGCTCGTACATGATCTATTTATTGGCCAGGACATATAGATACTCAGGGCTGGTTTGCAAAGGCAAAGTTGGCAACGGAGAAAATGAACTCAAGCCTTATGATTGCTACCCACAACTTCAGTTAAGGGAGAAATCTCATTTTAGGCGGGTGCACCATGCTTTCTTAATGTACATCACAAGAACACTTCAGGGAGGAACGCATCAAAGGTTGAGTCACAAGGCAAAGAGTTTGATCAGCAAGTATGGATCCCGGTTTATCCAGTTTCCTAAATTTACATATGTCAGGATCTAGGGATTCACTGGAAACCCTTACAAGTTGCCAATCTATCCAACAAAACGGATGATTTTGCTTGAAGTCCTGAGGCAGCTGGAAGAATACCAGAGCATCCAGAGGCCGAGTAAGAAGGCAGTTGTCACATTCCCATTCTTCATTGGGAATATGTTAGAATACTGTCCGTCAGCACAAGCAGCTGAGAGCGCCAGGCTAGAGATCCAATGGTACCCATTCACAGCCTATAAGTCCAGGGCCAACTTTGACCCACATCATCATATCCGGACAGTGGATGGGAGGAGATATAAGCACATAGTGGAATTGGAGGACTTCTGGGCAAACGTCACTGATGAGTACGAATTCAGGAGAAGATTGTGGTCTAGAGTGCCAGTAGACTTTATGAGGGCAACCGAACTTTGTCGGGTGCCTAATCAGTTGCAAGACGATGGAAATTATGTCCAGTTGTGCTTTGAGGAGAGTCGACCCCTTCCTTTCGTGAAGTGGTCAGAGCCTGAGCACTCAGATTTGGCGACATTGATGAGACCTGTGATTAAGTACTCTCAGTGGTGGGTCGACCATCATGTCTAGGAGTTGAGACAGAAAAGGATAACGCTCACGTATGATTTACTGAGGGAGACAGAGTCATACTCCTCCAATGCTGGCACATTCCATCAGGATGATTTGGTTGAGATTGGCGAGAAGAGGAAAGAAGTAGTTCCAAGCATAGAGCCTACTCCAAAACAACAGAGGATAGAATCATCTCGCTCCGCGGCGTCTCAGAATATTGATGAGTTGGTGGACACCGCAGACGAATCCTTGGCTGAAATGATGAGACCTTCTGCAGTTCAGGAAGAGAACAATGAGCCTATCCAGTTGGATAACGATGAGCCCTCATCACCTACGGGCACAGAAATACTAGGTTCAAATAATGAGACGGAAGTCCAAAATGATGACTTCGAAGAGGGAATGATTTCCGCCCTCAGAGGAGTCTTGGATATTCCAGATGAAGAGAATGTTCAGGAGGAAGATGGTTGTTGGGTGAAAATTATGTAATCAGCTTTTTCGATAGATTACACAACTTGGACTTCAGCCACAGCTATGTGAGATGTAAATCTCTCCTCTCGGAAAGGGGAGGTGCCCTTCTTACTACTAACAGAAGCGATAGTAAAACAAACAAATAATTACAAAATGTACACAAAACTTACGAAGTGGGGGGGGTGTGTTACATTCATCCTTCTCTCTTTTTTCAGAGAAGATGTTTACTATGCTTCACTGTTGGAAGTTCACAATTCTTAACAACTTGAAACGATCAACTAGCAGTAATACCAATACCTCTATCTTGTCAAAGCGAAGCGTAGAGATACCAGAAGTAATTAACAATAGACAAATAAAGTAAAAGGGAAAGCTCACGAAGGCACAAAGTCATTCCGTAGCTTTTTCAATGGTGGATCTGTGAAGAGTGTATCGTTTGTCACATTATAAGCACAAAGTCTTCTTAGACGCAGCAATTCCTCGAACAGCATGAACAATTACAAGCACAAAGTCTTGTAGATCATTCAACAATAGTATCCAAGAGCATGAACGATTACAAGCACAAAGTCTTGTAGATTATTCAACCGAAAGATAAACAAAAACACAAATGCAAATCTAATTAATAGATGCAACACAAAGTTTACATAAATCGCTTAGAGTCCTTCAGATTTCATCACCTAATTACCACCAAATAAGATCAATTCACAAAAGTATCGAATCCAACGCAAAGTTTGGTTTGCAATCCTCTTCTTTATTGATCGAATTCCATTCACAAAGCATGAACGCAAAGTTTCACAATTTTGCTTCAAAAAGGGCAGCACTTCGTTGCAAAATACTAAAGGATCCATTTACAATAGAAACCCCTCACATTATATAGAAAGAGGGATGAGCAAAATTAGGAAACTAATTGAGGAAATTAAGGAAAGTTAGGTGAGCGATTTTAGGAGATCTCACCTAACTTTGACCAAAGTCAAAGTGTAATTTGTTTTCAAAAGATTACATCTTCGAGCTTGGTGTAATTACAATTTACAAAAAGACATTTGAAATGCCAGGAAATATTTACAAGATGCATAAGATGCACCGGAAATGTCTAACACTGGAGAATAGGAGGCTGCTTCATGTTTCTTTGCCTTGGGCGCGGAAGTCTTCATATTTCCTCCTAGGTCTCACAAACTTCTCATCTGGACCAACGGTGTAATCCACAATGGTGTGAATTCTCGTGATCGATCTCATGGCAGATGAGTGAACCTTCTTGCACCTGTCAAGATGCGTTTTCAGGTTATCCAATGTGAGCCTTGTATCACAAATGACATTCAGTGAGGCTTCTGAAAAGTCTGAACTGTCAATCAATTTCATGATGGCTTCTTTGAAGATCTGAGATATTTTTGTGGCTGACAGGAAGATATGATTCTCCTCAAGGAGTTGACCAGGCAAATCCTTGATACCTTTTTCAAGAATAGCATGATGTCCTTCGACATCTTCCTGTACTTGGTGGAGATCCTCCGTAAGAGATTGAATTACTTGAATTCGATGTTTCAAGGATTCTCTTACCTCAACGAACTTTTCTTTGTCAGGAATTACCCCAACTTCCACCAATTTACTGAGCTTTACCAGTTTCATCTCCGACCATGACAACAGGCATTTCTCCATGTCTCAAGGCCCTCGGGAAAGCACTTTCTTTATCAAGCTCGCGGGTGAGCTTGGCCAACAGCAGGTTTTCTGTCGCGCAATTATAATTGTGATCCGTGTCACGATCTTTCAACAAACCATACAGCACGCTTTGGAGGCGAACTTCTCAAATTGACAGTTTAGGTCTTCAGTTACTACCACCGGCCAATGTTCTGACATTTGGAGAACTCAGTCTCTTTACACAAGGGCATAATGCTCCTGTCATATATACGCAGCTTGGTTTCATTATATCCAATCTTTCCACCAAGATATCCAAAGTGACTTGTATTCGCCTTTGCACTTTCATTGGTAACCCTATAAGTCGACCTTGTCATCGTAGTCTTCCAGTATTGACACGTCTTTCTATGCTATGGTATGCCAATCTCTCAAGATACTGCATGAATATCAACGTTTCTTTGAGTATATTTTTGCCTTTTCTTCCTTTAGGCCTTTTGGAAGGACTATCTCTTCAGAACAGAAATCATTTACTTTTTGCGCTTCGACACTTGAGATAATAGCCAAGGAGGAAGAAAAGAAGTGTGAACTTCTGGATTTACTGTCAAGTCGGTCGCCATTGCCACCTCTGAAGTTATTGTCACATCTGAACTCACCAATGGTATCGTGACAATTGGAGAAGTGTTTGTCATCATCGCTCCTGTAGTTTGCACATTGAGCTGATCACATATCAGACTCTGTCTGAAACGATTGAATCATTTTCAGAAGTGATATCATACGCCAAGGAAGATGGAAGAAATGACGGCGGAGGACCTGAGCGTGATATCAACCGATGAAATGTTTGTCACCCAGGGAGCACTGCTGCTGATGCTGGTGGACAGTGGATATCACGCCAGGAACATGGCAGAAATCTGGGAATTTCCTCAACTTCATTCTTAGGAGGAGAAGTAGTTCTTTCTTGATCATGCCCGGGTTCCTGTTGATCACCCTCTTGTCTCTCCAATTCTGGTTCACCTTCAAAATCACCTTCAGATCCTTCTTCAGAATCTTCTTCAGACTCTTGCCCGCTTTCAGAAACCTCTTCTGCATCGGAGTCTGCTTCTGCTGAATCTTCATCTTCAGCGGATTAATCACTTGAAGTTCCTTCTTCATCAGAATCTACCTCCTCTGGAATAGACTTTTTACTTTAGAGCGAGATGGATTAGATTCCGTGATTTCTGTCTCTGGGACAACTGGGTATCTTTCTTGCCAACAGTGAACTTGATCCTAGGACCTCTTCGTGAAGAAGTGGGAACAGCCGCTGATTTATTTTTGTTGCGGAGTTCTTGCTGTTGGCGAGCTTCTGCTTCGGATTCCTCTCCTTCCGAGTCTGTTCTGAAACTTTTCATTTCATAACCATGTTTATGTAACCATTCTGCAGTGTTGGCTAGGATTGGCTTCAACCTCTCTCTTATGCTGGTAATTTCTTTCCTAGACCATTGAATTGCAGGCAACGGCCTTTTAGCAATTCCTTGCTCATCATAGACAGCATTCATGATATCACCAGGATCTGCAAAATCCTCTAGTAGGTCAGCAATATCAAGGTCTCTAATCTGCTGAACAGTCAACCTGCAATAGTCCATTTTGTGAATGGCTTCTTCATCTCTGCAATCAGCCCGTGATGTCCTCAAAACGGTACTTGTGATGATGACCCTTTGCAATCTTTTTCCGACATCTCGTAATCAAAATCAAACCTATACCTGTAGGTCTTGATTGTCATGATCTGCATTTCAGCATAAACAAACTTAGCCTTTTGTGCAGTAGGGATAGTATATCGGCCAATGGTCAGTGGGAACTTGAATCCACACTTGTGGTTGTTTCTTCGTTCTTTTTGCACTGACATCAACTGTCTGCATGTTTCCATGAGAACCCACTTATCCGAAGGATAACGTGGTAGCATGTAGGGACAACCAGTGTAGCACCCTACTCTCAAGTAAGTAAACGTTGGGAATTGAAGAAATAGGCATCCAACTTTACTTACCACCTTATAAGCCTCATCAGATACTCTCCTTTCAAGAGCCGGATCAAAATTGAAAAGTAAAGGCGCGAAGAAAGCATCTGTGACCCGTCTGAAGTGATGAAAACTTTCCTTCAGTTCCAATTGATAGAAAAATCTGTACACAAGTACCATCATCCGATTCCCTTTTGTAGATAATCCTGGGAATTGTCTCATTACAGCCACTGCATACACCAGGTAAGAAGTCATATAGAATTTCAATGTGGAAGGAACATTGATCAACTGCTCATGTATTTCATCACTGATCTGTTTGCCCCAGTCAATGTGCACCTTTTGTCTTCTTATAATCCTGATGTATTCATACATCCAATTGTGAAAAGTGGACGATTCTAGCAAGCCTTTCACTCTGCTTAAAAATGTGATCATAGCTTTGACATCATCCTTGAAATCGCTTCGCAGGAGTCCCTTCGGCCATCTAGAAACAGATTGCCTAGGCTTCTTCAACCATTGAGTATTTATTAGGTTCTTAGCCTTATTGGGATCAGCGTCAAAAACCTCTTGTGCTTTTTGTATAGAAATATCAATGTATTTCTCCATATGAGGAACCTTGAAAACAATGTCAAAGAAATCAGGGTCGAGTCTCAGAATCTCGTGCCCGGAAGAATCGATCACACTTCTACTTTCTCTGATGTAGTGAGACGCCACCTGAAGAACAAACTCTGTATTATGTGCAGCTATAGGGAACATTGCCACCAAATGAAGGTTGCTGTGTACGATTGCTCTCATTGGATCAGGAAGAGGCTTCGTCTCTGTTTGCTTTGCGAAATCAACCAAGTCCTGATGACCAACCTCCGTGTCTTTTATCTCTTCCACCTTGGAGACCACTACAGTCGGCGGATAGACACCTTGATATTTGTACTTCATTTTGCCTTTTGCTTTTGAAGAAGATGGCGGTTTACTGGCAGTCATCAAAAACAACTGGAACTTTGATCACTCTGACTTTGAAGATCTTTGAAAAGAGACTGCAAGGTGTTGAGCCAGAACAAACATTAGTCGTTAGGTAGCATGGGAATGCGCGAAACAAGCAACGATGATGGGAAAGCGTGGAGCGGATGACAAGGCATGCAAAACGATGCACAAAATGGAAGGAACAAGGTTCAAGAGAGAAATGGACAGAAATGAAGCTTATCTAGAAAAAGATTGTAAAAAGTGTAAGGGCGCTAAAATTCAGCACCCTTACATTTTTGGAGATTTCAGTTTTGATGCAGGGGTGCTAAAAAATAGCGCTCCTGCATTTCTCAGAGTTAGAATTTATTTCAACATGTTCAACATGTCAAGGCGCTAAAATTTAGCGCTTCTGCATTTGAGACATATTTTGGTAAAACAGATGTAACAGTCCATGAAAACGGCGCTCGTGGTTGGCAAAGTGTTTGTTTGTATGGAATTGTAATTTAAATTCGTTTCATCACCATTGTATTTTCAAGGGAACCATTCTTACAAAACAAGAGATTCCCTAATGCTCGCATCAGAACATTATAGAAAGGGCGACAAGGAAAGAAGTTAGCACAAAAACGTTGGAGTGAAAAGCAAGAGGAATGCATTGAAAACAAAACGCAAGAGTTCCATTGCATGAGGGTAAGAGGAGAAAGCCACGCAGAAACGCCATGGAAGGGAGGCAAGTAAAGAATACGCAAGATCAAAACGAGAATGAAGAGAAAGAAAAATGCGTGGGAATAAAAACGTAGGAAAAACGCATGTGTAAATCTTAGAACACATACAAAGAAACGAAAGAAAAAGGAGAGGAAGCAAGGGTAATCGACTTACCAAGATGAAACGCAAAGATTGCTGGAGAGGAATGTCAAAATTCTCAAAAACGTGTTTGCAGCTTGAGAAGAAACTCGCCCAGCAAGAAGAAAAGAAGAACAAAGACCATAAACAATGAAAATGGCGAACTAAAACACTTTTAAGTGAAAGAGAAAAACGAAAACCTAACTCAAGTCGAGCAATAAATTTAGGCACGAAAAGTGGCATGATTGACGAAAAATGCGAAAATCATGAAGAAACGCGCCAGAGCAAGAAAAAGTTTAAGTGTCAGGAAAAAGTGTAATAGCGCTAAAATTCAGCGCTATTACATTTTTGGAAAGTTCACTTTCATGCAGGGGCGCTAAAATTTAGCGCCCCTGCACTTTTCATACTTAGCCAAATTTTGGCTTGAGAGCAAGAGCGCACTTTTTCAATGCAACTGCATCTTTCGCAATTTGCTAAGTACAAACAGTGAGACTTCGCGAAGGGGCTCGCTTCGAAGGTCTTCGTGAGGCGAACATGGGGGAATGCTCGAATTGACTATTTGAGGCTTCGGAACGCATTTCGAGGTGGCTTGAAAATCACTTCGTTATGCGTACTTGAACTTCACGAATCATAGGAAACGGACAAGTTTCGTAGGGGGGTTATCCGTGGAACGAGCGCTGCTAGATTCCATGATAACAATGGTATCGAGTAGCCTACCATTCCGGATTGGCTGATAGAGAGGATGAAGATTCAGGCACCAGTCGAGGCCCAAGAGGAAGATGATACTGCAAATTTCTTGGCAAGGTTGGAACAGGTTGCAACTAAGAAGCCTGCCAAGAAATTTTCCACCATTCAAAGGGACGAGGCCGGTAGTCGTTCCATACATATCGCAGTACCAACAGTGGACAAGCCACAAGATGAGATCACTCCCCAGGAGTACGCCATAACCACTATAGATCTTGGCCCAACAACAAAAGGCCAAGAAGTGGAAGAACTGGACAATTCCGTCTCAACTATCAAGGCGAGATTGGAAAAAGAAGTGGCGAAAAAGAAGGAATACAAAAGGGAGGTCGAACGTCTGAAGGAGTACATACGGCATCTGACCCAGCCACTCAATCAAGGTGATGCAGTAGCTCCTTCGCTTCTTAATCCTTCGCAGGAAATAGCCAAGGATGTGGAGCAAGGGATGGTCACAGCCAAGGAGGCTCAGGAATGGATGGTAAGCAAGAGCACAGAAGCAGCCTCGTTCATGGAGAAATTGGCGCTTGCCTATGGACAAACTTCTTTTCTTTCCAGATTGGTCGATATGGCGGAAACTTGGGACAACCTTCCAGACATTCAGGAGAGGCTCATTCCATGCCTCAAGGTACTGAAGGGCGTTCCAAGGGAAGAATCGGTTGAAGGAATGGTGATTGCTGCAAGAGCAGCTTATGATTTTCGCCATTGGTTTTGGGCAGTGACAATAGAGAGAGAGATTCTGGAGAAGGCAAAGGCGGATGGGCTCAGAGTTGAGGAGAAAGTTAAAGAAATCTGAGAGAAAATTTATATGATAGCTGCAGATGTGTTTGATCGAGAAATTGTTCGGGAAAATGACATCCAGCTGGAGAGGTTGAAGCATAAGGTTCAGGAGGTTTTCTTCTCTGCTACTGAACCAATTATGAGATAGGATTTCGCAAAAGTGGCAAATCTCTTGGCCATCCGGAATGATTTTGTGAGGCAGGAGGCGGATTGGGAGAGCACCTTCGCCAAATGTGCTGAGGATTTAGATGGACTTGAATTCAGAATTAGCATGCTGCCGCCAGTCATGATGGAGGAAGTCGTCACGGTTGTGTCCAGATTCATCGAGCACAATGCTTCCCAAGAAGATAGGGACGCCTTCCCTTGAAGATAGCTCCAACTGCCACTTCACTGCTTGTTACTGCTTGTTTACTAGTTGTCAATTGATGTTATTTTGAGCAACCCTAATTAGGGTTGACTTGTTTTAATCTTGGCCTTTCATTTGATTTTGAAAACTCTATTTAAACTGGTGATCTCTCACTTTCATTTGTGTGGAGACAGTGTATGAAATTGTTGCATTGAGACTATTTCCGATAATAAAACCTCTTATGCATGATTTGCTTTGAATCACTTTTATTGTCAAGTAGTAAGCAAGGTTGCATAACTTCTTCTACCATAGATTAGAGTTAGAATTAAATCAAGTAGAATTTTCTTTGAATATTGGTTAAGTGAATGCGAGATTGATCGTATAGATTCAATGGTGAAATATTGCTCATACTTTCTTCGAATGGATGATTTGCATTTGATGCATAAAGTTAGCCTGAGCTTGTAATTGTGGAAGCTTAACTTCGGTCTCATTCGAGGCTTGAAAATTATAATCACACCCTTTGAAGATTGCACCCACTTTGCATAGTTATCCCAGGGAGGTGAAACGAAGCGTGGTTATCCCTTTCACCGAATCTTTACTCTCTCTTAAATTCCTAGGTGTAGAATAGATCCCCTAAACCCTTATCTTTTTGCCTTTTTTTTTTAAGGTCCAAACTAAAAGTTCTAATTGAAGAAGCTTTTAATGATAAATTCGTCTAAGTCCCAAACTTGTGAAGAATTCTTTAACGTAAGTCCCTTTGTGTATTACCAACAAATCACGATGCCCATTGAGCTTATCCACACGTCAAGACCTGACAAAAGAAACCTTGGAATCACCATATGATCTTCTCGCAATCTTAGCATACGCGGTGGTTTTTCAAGAGAGGATAGAGTGTCTTTGGACATTTTATTCTGTGTGTTCGGTGGATGATAAAATGTACACCAACACCGTTGGGCTTCAGTTTCATTTGATCTCTGTTTGGGGGTTTAGAGTTTGAGTTTTTGAATGGTCACCCGAGTCAAGCGAAGAATTTGAGCCTGAATCATTGTGCAAACATCATCACAGTGCTTAGGAGGCCCGAGGGACGAAGATCGACTGTCGTTTCAGTCAATTCTGACATCTCCTACTTTTTGGGGATTTCCCCTCCGGACCCCCTATTTTTTAGGGACTTCATTTTTGGCACTTTTGGCCCATGTTAGACTCCCTATTTTTTAGGGGCTATTTTTGGAAAGTTACTATTTTTGTAAAAGTTTCTATTTTGGAAAATTTTCTATTTTTGGCAAGGTTTCCATCTTTGGAAAGTGCTCGGATTTCAAAAAACCAGTCAGAAGTCCCAAAAAACTAATGGAAAATCACATAAAATCATTTAAAAATCTGGAAAAATCCATGAAAAGGTCTGAAATTCATGGAAAAATCTGCCTAAGTGTGGAAAATGGCGCCCAAGGTAATGGCATAGGCATGAGCTAAGTCCGCTATGGAGAAGGAGTGGCATGGAATGGTGGCAAGTCCGCTTCAAGCCAAATGGCTCAAGCCAAGGTAAAGTCCGCCATAAAGATGATGGCACAAACATATGGAAAGTCCGCCCCAAGATAAATGGCATGGACTCATGGAAAGTTCGCCCAACAAAGCAAGGAGATGGCATAAGATGAAGGCAAGTTCACCCAGCTCATGAAGAAATGGCAAGAGGTTAAGTGAAGTCTGCCCAAGCCAAATGGCTTGTCACAAAGTCAAGTCCGCCATATAGAATGTGAAGTGGCTTGGACATGAGCAAAGTCCGCCCCAAGTAGATGGCCTAAACAATTGACAAGTCCGCCATATGAAGAATGAATAGCATGAGACTATGGAAAGTCCACCTGTTGATGTGATTTTTGTGACCGCACCAACACAGAATAAAGTTTCCAACGGCTACTCCATTCTCTCTTGATCAAAGTATCCAGCACGCTAAGATTGCGAGAGAGTTCGTGCGTTCAACTCCAAGGTTCCTTCTAGGCGGTGGATAGTCTCAGTTGGCTCAATGTGATTTGCTAGTATTTCAAGGGGACTTACACAATTGTTCAGCAACGGACAACAAACAACAGATTAAAGGGTTTCACCTGGTTCGAATGATTTGGCAGGTAAGTGCAAGTTTCCTAACACTAACCAGAAATGAATTGAATTTAAATGAGTGCAGGGATAAGAGATGCTATAATTCTACTCTAAGGTGTGAGACATGGCGATCAATTCTCGTAGACTTCAACCAGGTTTTGCTTTGCCTCGCTTCGGACAGCTTCCACAAAACTGGTGCAATCTTCAAAGGAGTAATCAAAGGTATTCAAATCACGATTCAGCATGAAGACACCATCACAACGATGCATGCCAACATATAAACCATAATCGAAGTTAAGTTCACAAAGTTCCAATTGACCACGCAAGGCGAACCCACCGTCAGCGAGCCCGCTAGTGGTATGGATAAGCGAAGTTTTGTTCAAATTAAGCACCACATTCCACAATTACTAACTACTTGCATGAAATGAAATCAACTTTACTTTAAGCTACTTCAAGATTCTAAGTGAATTGGAAGGACGAAGAAGCCTCGTTAGCTACTCACAACAAAAGAAGAGATCATCATCAATGAAAACTCTTTTTATTGAGAGAGTGTTCACAACAACTTCTTACAAAGTATTCAAATGGAAGACTTTCCTTCCTTTTCAATCTAAGCTAAACTATCAAACTATGCTACCTTCTATTCTATCAATCTCTTTCTATTCCTTCTCTGCTATTCTAATCTACTACAAATGAGGGGGGATGCCCCTTTTATAGTTGGCCCAGTCCAACGGACGACTTAGATTCAATTACAATGAAAGGCCCAAATTGAGCCACATAAACCCTAACCCTAAAAACTGCCACCAAGAAGAGTGGAGTAATATATGAGCAATTAATGTCCACCATCTTCTAGAAGATTCCTATCCATAGACGCGTTCGCATTGTTCTTGTTCCTCTTCTTGACTGCAAACTGGATGAGTCTGATCATCATGGCTTCAACTTCTTCCTTAGTCTTGAGGGCATTTCAGTGCTTGAGGATGATCTTCTTCTTAGCTGTCACTCTTCAACTCTTCAACGCCTGAGCCTTCATCTTTTCCTTCATTCTGAACTTGGAAGATTTTCTTGGATTCAATCATTCCCGCTTGCCATTCGCCTGACTGCGTTGGGTGCATATTGGGTCTTTGAGGAGAAATTCCAACACTTAGCCATTTCTGATAACATCTCCCTTCATGTTTTGGATGTGAGTGAGACATCATGGAGGGGCTTGAAACGTGTAACTTTATCTCCTTTCAAGGTTGTAATATCATCTTCGATTACTTGCTTCATTGCTTCAAGTCATCGTGCTCTGGCCCCAACATTCATCCTGCAAAACAGATAAAAGGAAGAGCATCAAAACACTTATAATAAAAGTTCACTTTACTCACCTGATATCCATGTTCTGATCTCCAAGGTCTGAGTGATCTAGTTCATCCTTTTCCTCTAGCAAACTTGATCTTCAAACTCTCCATGCCTTAGCCAAATTTCCAACCCATCTGCTTTAGAAATAATTTATTTCCTCTAGAAAATTCATCAACTAGGCGCCTGAGTGAAATTTCCATCTTAAAGTCCTTGGCAAGGTGTGGAAAATTTTAAAATCATCTCCTTGTCGAGGATATCCAATACCTGTTGTACCCAAACCAAATTTTTTGCTTCATTAAGGCATTTTGCATTTTAAAGTCTAAACCTTGCTAAAATGTTGTGAAACACAGTTTTGGGCAATGTCAAGCATGGAGTTTTCGTCAAAAGTTTGTCAGTCAATGTCAGTTATATTGATCAAAACCTGAAGCAGAGACTCAAAATGAAGATTTTCACGATGGAGGAGCATCTCACGACGGCATTTCATATTGCAGACGGTCATTCCAATGATCGAAACAGAGTTTTTAGAGCTCAAATCACGGAGATTTCTCAAAGGAAAAGCTCAAAGTGCAAGTATAGCTCAGGGGCGCCCAGCTTTTTGGAGGTCAAGATCTTGTCTGAAGTGCTCAAGCCTGCAGTCAATCTCTTCAGAATCAGTCTGGCTATCCGTCGAGCTATCCAGCAAGGCATTCCGAGACTCACAGCTCCGGCAAACGACAACAGAAGTCAAAGTCCCTAAATTTTAGGAGATGGAAATTTTGCTATTTTCAGGCAAAAGCGCGCCTCTAGCCTGAGGGCGCCCATTTCAAGGCAAGGGTAAATCTCGTCAGTTTCGATGCCGAAGACAATCAATTCATTCACAGCTAGTCTGCTTATCCGACAAGATATCAAGTGCAGTCATCCGACTCTCAGAGTTCAGGCGGCAGTCGTCCGAAGAACAGCTTAAAATGGAGTTTTCATGTTTTTGAGCTTCTCCGTTTTTGCCCAGTGCAAGTACAAGCCAGGGGCGCTGGCTTAAAGGACCCCTCAGATGCCAGAATTTGCAGACAGGATCTTCATGACATCAGTAGTATTCTTGTCCAGCTCCGCGATGCATCATTCAGCTTGTCGATCCGACGTTCCTGGTGGTCGTGGCGGAGATTCTACTAAGCACGTAATTTTCCGGGCGGAACCAACAAATGGTTTTCAGTGCATTTTCATGGTCTTTAGGCGCCTAGCCTTTAGCCTGATCAGATGAGCCCGTTCGCGTTCGAAGTCTTCACGACTATTGAGCGTAATCAATTTATCTATCCAACGAGCATAGCCGTCAGCCTTCAGCATTTGGCAGTCGCTCGTGCGTGCGAGGTCTTTGGTGTCATATTTCAAGGTGAAAACGTCCGAAAAATGGCTAAGTCTGGGAGCGGTAAACATATTAAAAATACGCACTGGAGAATTTGAGGTCTTAGAAGCAGTTTTCTTACCTCGTTGCCTCCAGTGACTTCTCTTGAGGGCCCTCCTGGCTGTCCGTTAAAACAGATAATGCCAGAATCGGGTCATCCCAGCTCCAGTTATCAGCTGTCAAAGTAGGGTGTTTTGACGACGTTTGATTTTCGTTGAAATGTCCAAAGTGCAACCTTGAGCCAGGGGCGCTTTTCTTTTTGAGGCCCTTAACACAGCTTTCGCTTATCGTGTGAGCAGTCATCGGATGCAGAATATCTCCAGTCATGCCATGAGCTTCGTCTCGTATCAGCAGGGTTCACCGTTCACCGTCAGCGGCCGTTTGAAGTGTCAGATGGCAGTTTAGGAAAATGGCTAAGTCCGGAACGTAAAAGCAATTTAATCAGGTCGCTAATTTTTCAAAGGGTTAAGCGATGGATTTTGCGGTTGTGTCTCCCAGACATTTCTTCCTTGTTCATAGGCTTTCCGTTGATTATCTCAGATCGTCTCAGCATCACCGGTCATCCGAAATCGTGTCGGTTGGCGGTCGTGACAATGCTCGCTATAAAATAGGAAGTTAATAAAAAGTGAAGTATCTTGAGCAAATGGACGCCTATGAGCTCAACAGATGACTTTTCGGAATCAGTAAAGTCAAAAGATGAATCTCAGAGCTTCAACCAGTTTGTCAACTGAAGTTCAGAATATGTCTATTTTTAGCGCCATTGCATGATAATAAATATTTTATTATTCGAACTTCCAGTCAGTGGCAGTTCAACTGAAAGGCAACCAATCAGAGATCTTCTATTCTTGTCAGGGTTTTGAATTCTTGCAGTTGCTCAATTGGTGCGAATTTCTTCTTATTCAAGCATGGCGCCATCATTTGTAATTCACAGAGCTTTCAATAGAAATTCGTATTTCTCAAGAGAAAATCCAATCTTAAGAGAAGTTCGTATTTTTCAAAGAGAGATTCATATCTTCAAAGGGAAATCGAATTTTATATATTTTCAAAGCAAATTTAAAGCAAAATTCGTTTTTCTTCAAGGCAAAGGCGTGTTTTTCAAGAAAATTCATTTTGCTTCATTCAAAAGGCGTATTTTCAAGGGAGATTCATATTTCTCAAACAAAGGCAGATTTCTCATCTATTTCCAAAGGCGATTTCCTCAAGCAATTCTTTTTGCAGGTTAAAATTCACAGTTCTCAGCAATTTGAAGAATTCAAGGGTGATTTTCACAAAAGAAGAGCATACAAAAAACGTCTTTTTCTTCCTTGGTTCTCAGATTTCTCTCAGTTTTCAATTCGCATGTTCCTGAAATTGGCAAATTCGACAAGTCTCAACATCTGGATCATTTTCATATAACTTCCTCGAATTAAAATCGTGCGTTTGATTTTTCAGGAATTTTTAACTTCAGAACATTCGTTCTCGAGTTTCTAATTTTCTCAACTGAAAAGTCTTTGCATGGTCGAGTAGAAGTCAGATTTTCGCATTTCTGACGTTCTGGGTTGTCTTAGAATCCTTTTCTGGACAAAACCCATATCTCAGATTTTTCGCCGAAAATAAATCTTCGAAAGGCTATTTTTAGCTTCAGCAGGTTATTTTTAGCTCTCAGAAATGTTGTCAGAATATAGCCGTGTTCACAGTCAACAGGCAAGTTTTTCAGAGTACAATACACACAGATTGAATTCAAGACCAAATCGGTTTTAATTCATGACTTCATCAAAAAGCTGAGACCGATTTGTATCAAGCTGTAGAAGAGATGTTGGTTATCACCTCAGTTACGGAGCCGCCAAAGTTACCAGTCAGTGAAATGCTAGTTCGAGTGTGCAAAGATTACCAAGATTGCTCAAGTTGCTGACATTCAGATGCTGATACAGTTGACAATCTCGTTGAGGGGTTGATTGTTCGAGATCACTCATAGTGAACTTCAGTTCCCACTTTTCAGGATAGACTTCACACACACGAGTTAAACTGGATGTTATCCTTTCCAGTTGACTCGGGGTTGTCATCACATGCATACCTATTCTGAGAATCGCCTTCTTACACTTGGAGTTGTATTTAGGGTTTTCGTTAACTGATGATAGTCTTCCAGTTAACTTGTGTTCAATAAGGACGTGCATGCTCGCACAATTGTCCATTTTTAGATTAGATGTTTCAGTTAAACTGAGGGTAGTTGCCCAGTTAACTGTATAGTTTACTTAATTAGGGTTTGGCGCATTGCTTGCATGCATTGCAGGAACTATAGATGACACAAAGGTGATTTTAGGGTTCCCTACACCTTGATGTATATAAATAAGAGCTTTTGCTCATTTGTAAATAACTTTTGCTTGAGAGAAAATATATGCTGCGCCTACCTTGCCCTCAATATTGCTCTTTTGGTATTTGTTCATGTGTCTTCGCTATTATGATTAAGTGTTATGCCACATAGGGTTTCATGCAATTGTAATGGTGGATTCTTTATGTCTTGTGAATCTTTTATCATTTCAATCAAGTGTTATGCCACATAGGGTTTCGTGAGATTGTGATGATAAAATCATTTTTGTGAAGTCTTACTACTTTCAATCAAGTGTTATGCCACATAGGGTTCCAAAGAGATTGAGGTGATGGTTGTTTTGTGTTAATTTACCATTGTGATCGTCGTTATGCCACATAGGGTTTCGAGAAGTTGCAGCGATAAATTTGTTTTGTGAATCTTTATCAATATAATGAAGGTTATGCCACATAGGGTTTAGTGAGATTATAAAGATAAAGGCTGTTTTGTGAAGGCTTTGCTGTTTCGATCGAGTGTTATGCCACACAGGGTTCCATAAGATCGTCTTAGTGAATTCTTAAATCTGTTGTGCCCAATAAGCTTGTTTAGATTGAGATGATAGTTGTGCCACCTTGCCTTCAAGTAGAGAGTCTAAACTCGTTTATCGTCGATAGTCAATCCCTGCTCCATTTCCTCATGCTCTGTTTTCTTGAGGAAACTGGATAGATTTAAAGTAGTTAGCTTAGTTGTAGTTAATGATCTGCGAAACCAGAAAATCCTTAGCTGCAACGTTCTTGGTTTTCTTAACCTTGTGCCTCTTCCAGCTGAGAACAAAAAGATAGGACTTAGATTACTTCTCTTTTCATGCATTCCAGCACAACGAGGGAGCTTCCCCTCCTAATTTGAAGAGCACTCATTGCGTAGTGTACATAGCTGTCCGTACAAACCTGCACTCCAGAGGTGTTAGATTTTACGCCAACAATACCCAAAAGAAAATTCCCTTCAGAAAGCATCAAACTCATGGGTCTATAAACGAAGAGGTACTTTTAATTTTTTGAATTTTATACCTTAGAAAAATATTTTGCCATCAAAATTTATCTTTATTCTTCATCTCTGGGCGTATTTTTCTAGCTTTGCCTTGACAATTTTCTTATTCAACCTCGTGAAGCTGGAGCAGTTTGATGTATCCACTGCCAATTCATACATGCCTCAGTAAATTTCATCACCTTCTCTCAAGCTTAGGCGTATTTCTCTAGAGGAGGTAGAATTTTGTGCCTTAGAAAAATTTTAAATACCATCACCAGTATGGGCGCATTTGAGAGGTCTAGGAGGAAGTCCTAACACTTAGCATTTTGTTGACTACTATCTCTCCACTTTGGGCGCATTTTGCTTGGGGTGGAGGAACTTCAACAATACTTAGAATATTTCCTAGAGCCACCACCTTCAATATCCTTGGGCGCATTTTGCATGTTGAGGAGGAATTAACACCTTAGCACATGTCTTAGCTTCACTTTGAATATGGGCACATTTGACATGTCTAGGAGGAATTAACAACACTTTGAAATTTTTCTAGAGCCCTTTCCATCATGGGCGCATTTGGCATGTCAAGCAGGAATATCCCAACGCCTTGGTCACTTTTTCCTTCACACCTGTTGGAGATGGGCACATTTGGAGGGTCAAGGAGGAATTCTTGACACTTAGAAACTTTTCTTCACCTTGACTTGATGAGGGGGCATTTAGGGGGTCTTGCAAGAACTCAACATGACTTAGGAACTTTTTTATGTCTTCCATGGCTAGATGACTTGGGCACATTTCATGTGCTAAGGAGGAACTTTCAACCCTTTTTGTCTTTTTCCTAGCTCACTTGGGTGCATCTAAGGGGTGGAGGAGGAATTCTCAGACTTGAAAAAGTTTTATCACCTCTGCCAGTCATGGGCGCATTCTAGAGATCAAGCAGGAATTTTTACGCCTTAGACAATTTTTTTCATAGCTTCTCTTTGAGGGAGCATTTGAGGGGGTGAGCAAGAATTTTAACACTTGAAACTTTTTTCCATCCTTCTGCCAATCTCATCTTGGGCGCATTTCACAGGGGGTGAAGGAAGTTTCTCAGACTTAAGACATTTTTCTGGCTTGCTCACTCCTGTTTTACTATATTTAGCAAGTTTCTGGTTTTCACTCTTCTGAAGCTTGGATTGATCTGAAATTTTAACCACAGGATCCTCATGACCTAGTTAAGTTGTTCACACTGCCATCTCGTGCTGACTTGCTATTTATAGCATGTTTCTGGAGGTGATTTACTATTTATAGTAACTGCTTGATTTCAGGACCTCTGCAACTCCGTTCAACTTGAAATCTGACTGACGTGATCCTCATGGGTTGACTTGCCTGTTCACACTGGTGCCTCGCACTGACCTGCTATTTATAGCCTGTTTCTGGAGTGCCTTACTATAAATAGTAAGTGCTCAGATTGCCTTCAAATTTCACCAACGGAATCCTTGAAAGATACTGATCATAGTGGGATACACCGGTTTTCAGAGATTTTGGCATTTGACCCCTCATTTTAGGTCCCGAGGCTGGAAACCCTAATCTGACTTGCATGTTGCTCAAATGACCTTCCTTTGACTCCGTTCCCGTTGCATGTCGCTGTATTTGTGATATTGAAGTGCTGGGTAGTTGCCGGAGTGGTCCTGCTAAAAATAGTAAGTCCCTGAAAAAGTGACCAACTCTGTTTGCATGTTATACCATTGCGAAGCTCTTGAAAAACCCATAAAGAATAACCCGACATGCACTGAAAAGTCTCGCATGCAAACCCTAAAAATAGTCTCTAAAGACAGCTCCTGAAAAAGGTCATGATCCTAGTTTGCATGTTACATCACTGCGAAGCTTTCAAAAAACCCACAAAGAATATCTAGATATGCGTTGAAGATTCCAACATGCAAACCCTAAAATCAGCCTCCGAAGTCGAGACTGCTGAAAGTTTTCATCTCATCTTTCATGTTATACCAACGTGTAGGTCTCAAAAAACCTAGAAATATTCTCCAAACATGCACTGAAAAACTTCGCATGCAAACCCTAAAATCTGCTCCTGAAGGTGATACTTGCTAAAAATAGAAAATTGTCAGATATGGCTCAAAATTTGTTGGCAAGCAGTTAAAGGTGCTTGGAATGCAATGTAGCAGTCGGAATTTTCATTAATGCTGAGAAAATGTCCAAATTAGGTACTTACTAAAAATAGTAAGTTGTCAGAATTCAGTGAAAATTTGATAACTTGTCTGAAGCCATCTTACTGCAATGCCAAGCTCAAATTTCAATCTGCTCGCCCAAATTAACCTCAAACTGGTCTGAAGAGTGCAAACCCTAATTCTACGGACTTAGCCAAAATTTCAAATTTAAGCTCAAAGAAGGGCACATCCCTGGAGAGGTAGACAACAGAAAGAGAGAGAGAGAGAGAGAGAGAAAACCAAAGCCAAAAGACGAGGAACGAAGCAAAAATTAGGGGTCCCCATTTAAATGGGGTGATGTGTGAAAAGGTCACAACACCGCCCATGACATTAAGTCAAGATGGCTCAACACTAAGGTAAGTCCACCCTATGCCTTGGCAAAATGGAAAGAATGACTAGCAAGTCTGTAATGTCCCCTTCTAGTTGACCATGACATATCAGCAGGATTAGCCTATTAACGGCTCTCGTAGGCTAATGAGGCATGGTGAGAGAGTCACTTGGCAATCATTGGGTTATTACTTGGCTCAGTATTTGGTTGGAGTAAGGTTTTCCATCATATATCATTATTGTTTCTATTTATGGAAACCTTATTTTATAATTTGGTGTTGAGATGCACTTTATTAATAATATAATATTTTAATATTTTATAAAGTGCAAAAATTAAAATATATTGGAATCTTTTAGAAGTCAAAAAGATAATATTATTTTATTAAGGCCGACCTCTAGAGGAAAAAACATAAATAGACTTTGAGGTCTCACTATTCAAGCAGGCAGATTTGATGTTGGTGATTGTTGATTTCTTCTTGAGTATTTGTGGAGCCAAGTGGTCTGCAGATAATCAATTTGTCTTTGGGAACGGAAACTCCCATTGATAGCAATTTTGAGGGTGTGAAATATCACCTGAATTATTGCAGATTGGAGGTGATATTTCAGTCACTTCATCGGGCAAAATTTGTGGCCTAAGGCCAATTTTTGAAGACTACGATTATAGGAGTTGGTTGGCATTGAAGAGTAGGGTTTGTGGCATCGAATATTTGAAGGATAAAGACAGACCTTCACTGGGAAAATCTGAAGCTAAGTCTGAAGCAAAACAGGGACGCCATTGGAGGAACATTTTCATTCATTCTAGCTCATATCCAGATCGATTCCTCTTGGAGATGGGTGCGCCTCATTTCTAGGGTTATGTGGATCATGTTAGATGTTATTGGAGGCTTGGAAGTTCGGTAGATTATTTTATAATAATTTTTATGTCAGAACAGGGGCGGCTGCTTCAGACTTTTGCATTGGGCTTTTGAGGGCATCATACTTGGAGATATTGATTGCATTTTTCATTGGAGACTCAAGGCGACTTCAAGAACCAGGCGCCATCAAGCTGCAGTCCCAAATATCCATTCCTAAGGGGACGATTTGCTGATACAAGGAGGGACGAATTTCTGATGACCTCAAAGCAAGCTGGGCACACTACAGACGGGCGATTTCATGTTTTGGAAGCATCAAAAGTCAGATAAGAAATTCAGTGAGTTCGTGGTCCTTCTAGTAGCTTGGGCGCATCATTTTGGAGCTGTTTGGCAACCTCATTTTGAAGAATTGAATATTTTAAGGAGGCTGCAACATAACCAGGTTTCCTTTGTTTATTCATGCATATTATATGTTATTTAGATGCTACTGCTGTAGGTGGCAGTCTATATCAGACTTAAGCATACATTCATATGTATGATGCCAGAGTCTTGGCTTTTGATATTAGCATTGTATTGGATGAGGAGAATTATTAGTTGTTACAAATAATAGTTTGTATTCAGATCTTGTGTTTGTAAGCCAGGTGTTTGTAAAAATGTCTTGGCTGTAGATGCATTTTATCCTCTTAGTATTTCATTCAAATGCATTTAAAATTGAAAGGGAGCATAGTATTTCATTCGGGAGCTTGCATAGTAATTGTAGAAGTGTTTAAAAACTATCTTAGCATCCATTTTTATCAAGCAACTTCAAACTGAAACCCTACATCAGCAAGTTACGAGTTTGCACATGAACTGTTTGAAAAAATTACAAGCAGCAAATTAGGGCAATTTGTGATCAGATTTGAGCAAGGCTCATTACAAAGTCCGCCATACCAAGAGGAAGTGAAAAAAATCAAAATTTTTCCTAAACTTGGACATTGAAATGTTAAATGATATGCTTGGCACCTTGATAAATTCGCCATACTTAGAGAAAATAAAGAATTTTTTTCCCAAGTCTAGCATTGATATGCCTAGAAAGTAACAAAATTTGCCAAAGACTTAGGGAGTTCTAAAAAATTATGGCAAAATAAAATGGAAGAAAAAGATTTGTCTAAGGAAAAGACAATGAATATCTTAGAAAAATAAAATTTGCCTTAGATAAAAATAAAAGGCCATAATTAAAATAATTAAAATAAAGGGGTTGAAAAATGACACATGAAAATAATTATTTTTATTATTTTTATTTTTATTTTTAACACCCAAAGAGATAAAATTTGAATTTTTTCTTTGAGACTCAAATTTGGAAAAAGACAAAAAAGAACTTCACTGAACTGGCGCCAAACTTAGAAACTTTCCCGGAGACTAATGCTAAAGATAAAATTTGCCATTCGAAAGCTGAGTGCAAGCCAAGTTCGAATGGAAATAATTGGATTTTACTAAATAAGTCGAACTTTTCATCTTTATAATGGATTTAACTTCTCATTTTTCAATCATTCAGTTTTCGAAAGAGAAGTTGTGAGAAGAAATTTTGGCTAAGGAAAGAAAGTTGAGAAGTTTGAAGCAAAGTGAAGGAAGCAAATTCATACCAGCCAGCATTGTGATCTTGTCCATTTTATTTTCTCCGGAGTATCAGGAAGATTTACTTTCTTCACTTCATTCTGGCACGAAGAAACTTCGTTCATCTATTTGGATAAATTCTTTGGATAAATTATTTCATTTCCAGCATAATCTTTCACGAAGTTTGATTTGTCACTTAGCTGGAATATTTTTCGAGTAATTTAATTTTAATTTTAATATTTTCTTTGAACATTCTTGCAGATTTATTTTCGAGGAAATAAAAATGAAATTTGCCAGTAAGGGTTCGTAGCCACAGTCCAAGATCAAATCCAAATGGGAAAACATTGTGGACACCGACCTCGGCCATGTTGACTTTGATGATTTTAAGAAAAGAATGTACAAAAGTGATGGATTTTTACCTACGCCAATTGCAAGAAGGATGATGCGCAACGGTATTCTTCATGCAGCTGGATTTCCTCCTGCAAAAGACTGTCCAAAGCTCATGGTAGAGTGTGCATTGCATTATAATGCACAAGAAAGACAGATAGAAGCACTTGATGGAAGAGTACTGGCATATTTGACTGAGCCAGCCATACAAGAGACATTTGGAATTCCAACTTACCACTGGACATCTTATCGAATGAGGGATGATGCACGAAAACTTTATGAAGACCAACAAGCCCTCTGTGCATCAAATATGAACAAGTTCTGGTTGGAAAAGCCTAGACCTACTGCCAAAAAGATGCCGAAGAAATTGTCCAGAACTGATTTTAAAGAAGAATACGGAGATATTGTCTTACTATTGAACAGAATAGTAGGCAATCCTCAAGGTGCGCCTTTTGAAACCTGGATGTATTATTTCATTGATGAAATAACTTCCGGAGTGAAAATGTTCAACTGGTCAAGAATGATCAGTGATAGTCTCCACGAGCAGTTGGTCAACCTGGAAAGAACCAAAAAATTTCATATGAGTTCTTATGTCATATATCTGCTTGCAAGGACCTACAGATATGCTAGCTTGATTTGCAAAGGTGTAGTCGGCAATGGCGAAGGAGAGTTCAAGTCCTACGATTGCTATCCGCAGTTGCAGTTGAAGAAGTCACACTTCAGACGGGCGCATGACGCCTTTCTTATGTATATCACTCGAATTCTCCAAGGTGAAACACATCAGAGGCTCACCCATGAGGCCAAAAGTTTGATCGGCAGATATGGATCCTGGTTCATCCAGTTTCCCAGATTTACATACATCAGGATTCAAGGATTCACAGGTCGCCCATACAGACTGCCAATCTATCCTACCAACAAAATGGTTTTGCTGGAAATTTTGAGGCAATTGGAGACATCAGAATATCCAAAGGCCAAAGCAGAAAGCAGCTATCACTTTTCCACTTTTCATTGGCAATATGGAAGAATCATGTCCATCAGCGCAAGCGGCAGGGAGTGCTCGATTGGAGTGAAATATGCTAACCATTTTTTTGCCATAGTTTTTACACAATCACCTACACTTGGCCAACTTGATTAGCGTTAGCTCCAAACCCAAACTCTATCAAAGCAACTCTAACCAAGAATGCGCCCTAAAACCACTTAAGGAAGAGGGGCAGGCATATGGTTAGAGGAAACCTAGGATCTAAAACTTGATACAAAAATTGAATACAACTGGAAAATGAAAATAAACTCAACGCCAAGAATGTGCACTCAAGATCCTTTTGAAGGCGAGGTGCTAACATATGGCGGAGTACTTATTACAAATTTAAAGAAACTTAGGCGGATAACCAACCATAGAATTTTCAAACTAGCTAATTCATCCGCTGCGGCGGACATCCACTCATGAGTGGGAATTCACCACTTGACAGTGGGTACAAGAGAGATTACATTCATTCTCCACACTGGCGGTAAACCATCCAGGGGTACTTAATGTGAAATTATAACAAGTAATTGCAGCAATAACAATGGTTGGATTAGTACTACAAAATCTCAACCTTACAATCAAAGAATCTGCAAATACAAGTATAACAATGATAGAGAATAATGCTAAGGTGTAAAGAATGAATGCTTTACAATGTTTATCCCTCAAATGATGAAGTAAAGGCCAAAAACAGGAAACTAATGCAATCTGACATAAAAATCTTAGTTCTGGAAATTCTGATCAACAAACAGAAAACACCATGAAATGCTCATAACTTCATCAAATTACCTCCGATTTGAATGAAATCAAATGCAATGGTCAACTAGAGGATGGGCGCCCAAACCAAGATAAAGAAACAGCCACAAAAGACCAGCATTAATTTATTGGCTCGATATTCAATGCTCCTTGAATGGTACGGCCCCAAGCTAGGGTGATTTTGCAATATAAAATCAAAGACTTGGAAATAAATTCCAATCTCTTGTGGAAGGGGTCGCCTTGGGTCTAGAACCACTTTGTAAACATACCCAGAATGATATTTAATTTGCTCAAAAAGCTGTTAACAAAAAACACCTTCAGCTGTAGTAATATCAGCAACATCAAAACTGAGAAAAACTCCAAAATCTCCAACAATTGAGCTCCATCTACTAGTCTGAATGAGAAGCAGCAATAAAAACCAATTAGGTGTTGTCTCTCAAACACAAAATGGATTGGAATCTAGGAGGTAAGCATCCCTCAAAGAAATAATCACAATGTCATTTCAACAGCATAACTTTAGCAATTAACAATGGATGATAAATGTTGGAGCAAACTCTCTTTTAAAGAACTTGAGGTGACTGTTGATTTTCCACCTTTTCTCTCCAAGGGACACCCATAGAATTTAAATCATTTTATTTTAAAAAAATAAATAATTCCTCCTCAACTTTGGCGTCCAACTCCAAAATATTAAATATTTCCTCATGAAGCGTCCTCCCTTCATGAACACCTTTTAAAACAACTTCAAGTTATCATATTAGGCCAAGGGGGGGTCGACTTAAAATTAAAACATTAATAACTTGAAATAACTCATTTCTCCCTTTTACACCTCAATAGCCAAATTCAACAATATTCAACTGCTCCAACTGAAATGGAAAACTTATTGAAGAGCTGCCAACTGGACCACTGCCAAAAATTAGAACTTACTAAAAATAGTAAATTCTAAGAAATGCTAAAAACCCTCCAAAGAAGGAAACCTTGATTTTACCTTTGACAAGCCTACGGATTTTCGGAAAATAGGCTAAATCCAAATGAAGAGCGTAGGGCGAAATTGGGGACATTACATGGAGATACAAAGATACCCATTCATATCCTACAAGCCCAGAGTTGACTTCAATCCACTCCATCACATTGGAACTGTGGATGGAGAGAAATATAAACACAGAATAGACTTAGAAGATTTTTAGGAAAACGCAGCTGATGAATATGATGTGAGAAAAAGACTGTGGTCAAGGCTGCCGCTGGATATAATAAGGACAACAGAACTCTTCTGAGTACCTGATCAGCTGGATGATGATGGAGTATATGTGCAACCGGGCTTTGATGAAAGACAGTCGCTTCCTCCTGTGAAATGGTCTAAGCCTGAGCTTGGTGACTTGACAACATTCATGAGGCCTGTATTCAAATATTCCCAATGGTGGATGGACCAGCAAGTACAAATTTTGCAACAAAGGAAGGTGCAATTCACATATGACTTGATGGGTGAGGCAGAGTCCTGTTCCTCAAATGTCGGTGTATCTCATGGAGGTGAACCAACGGACGCTGCCAACTTAAAAAAGAGAAAAGAAATTGATGACTCTGCAAAGCAGAACAAGAAGAAAACAACAAATGAAGGACCCGCTCAAAAGAAGCAGATTTCCAAGCCCCTTCATTCAGCTACATCCAAAAATATAGATGAAATATTGATCATGGAAGAAGAGTCATGGGAGCAAGTCAGAATTCCTTCGCCAGTTTTGGAAAGAGATATGGAGCCAATGCAATTGGAAGATGATGATCATCCCTCTCCTACAGGCACGAAGATTCTGGAGTCGGACAATGACATGGATATCATGGATGGAAAATTTGAAGAGGGAATGATTTCCGCTCTCAAGGGAATCCAGGAAGACCCATCCGTGAAAGAGATTTAGGATATGCCAGAAGTTCAGGATATGCAGGATGTCCAAGATCAGTAGGAAGATGGAATTGAACAGTCAACCATCCCAGATTGGCTGAAAGAGAGACTAAAGATAAAGGCGCCAGTAGAGGTACCAGAAGAAGATGATACCGCAAACTTCTTGGCAAGGCTAGAGAAGATTGCCACAAGAAAGCCAGCCAAGAAATTTTCTGCCATACAAAGAGATGAGGCTAGTAACCGTACAATGCAGATTGCAGTTTCTACAGTTGATAAATTCCAAGACGAGATTGCCCCAAACGAATATGCCATCACAACTATTGATATTGGTTCGACAACAAAAGGACAAGAAGTTGAGGACCTGGATAATTTTGTTGCCACCATCAAGTCTAGGCTGGAGAAAGAAGTGGCGAAGAAAATGGAGTATAAAAGAGAGATTAAGCGTCTAAAAGAATATATCCAACATTTAACTAGGCCACTCAATCAAGGTGACCAATCAGCACCTCCACTTCCAAACTCTTCACAGGAACCGGTCAGAAATTTTGAAGAGGTGACTACAGCTAGAGAAACTAAAGAATGAATGGCAGGAAAGAAAGAAGAGGCGATGGCATTCGTAGAGAAGTTGGCATATGTTTATGAGCAAACTTCCTTTCTGCTATCATGAGTGGCAAACTTGGCCGAAGCATGGGATGGCCTCCAAGACATCCAAAATAAAATTATCCCATGTCTTCGAGAAATAAAGGGCATTCCAAAGCAGAGATTGATTGATGAGAAGATTATTGAAGCTGGTGCTGCATATGATTTCAGCAACTGGTACTATGCACTGATCTCACGAGGAGAAGTCCTGGAAAGAGTAAAGGAAGATGGCGCCAAAATTGAAGAGCAAGCAAAGGAGATTTGGAGTAAGATTTTCCAAATGGCTGCAAATGTGCTTGACAAAGAAATTGTCTGAAGAAAACACTTGCAGCTAGAAAATTTAAAAGATAAAGTTCAAAGAATTTTCTCCACCACTTCCGGGCCAATCATGAAGGAAAATTTGACCAACGCATTCAGCTTCCTGACCGTTCGAAACACTTTTTTGCTGCATGAATCAGAATGGACAAACACCTTCGCAGGATGTGCAAAAAGTCTAGACTTGCTGGAGTACAAAGTCAATGTGCTGCCGGACATTTCCATGGAAGAAGTCAGCATGATCGTGTCCAGGTTCACCGAACGTAGTGCTTTGCGAGTGGATAAGGATGCAACTCCCAGTGCATGAAGTTCTCTGCAATTAACTGATTGTTGTTTAGGCAACCCTAATTAGGGTTTAGTTATTTTGAATCTGGTTCGTTAATCTCATTTTGATCTTGGCCATTCATTGTACTCTGGAAACTCTATATAAACCCCCTCCTCTCTCTCATTTGATCAATAAGAAATTAGAGAATTCATTAGGGATTAGAGATTAGAATCATTAGAAGAAATTGTAGAGAATAAGAGAGAGTTTATGAAATTATTGCTGAAAAACTATTTTGATAATAAAGTTTATAATGCATGAGATGCTTTGAATCCTTTCATTGTCAAATGGTTGCATGGTTGCATACTTCTCTCCCTCGTAAAGTAGATTTGAATTAGAATTCTATTTAAATGTATGTTAGGAGAATGATAGATTGATAGCAGAGATCAGTGAAACTTAGCTCATACTTTCTTTGAGTGGATGCTTTTCATTCAATGAGTAAAGTTAGATTGAGCTTTTGATGTGGATGCTTCAATGTTTACTTCAAATAATGTTGTTCTATTGATGGTATTGTTCGTAGTAAAGAGATCTTAAGCACAAATCCCGGAAGATTGCACTTGCTTTGTGTAGTTGTCGTTTAGCGTGGTGAAACAAAGTATTGTTTATTTAGTTTCACTCAATCCTTTCCATCTCTTGATTTCGTAAGAATAGCATAGGATTTCTAAACCCTTACTCTTTTTTCACTTTTTTATCTAAAGTCAAAAAATTTCAAAATGATACTGCATTCACGTCTTTGCTTTTCTGAGTAACTTACCAAAGTAAATCCCTATTGTGTTCCCGGCAAATCACAATGACCATAGAGCTTATCCACACCTAACTAAAACATTGGAATTGCCGTATGATCTTTCTTGCAGTCTTAGCATACGAGGTAGTTTCTCAAGAGGGGATAGAGCATCTTTGGACACTTTATTCTAGAATGTTTGTTGTGTCATAAAACACGCATCAACAGGTCCCTTTTTATTCCTTTTATGGAAATCACTAGAAAAGGAATAAAAAGGGACTTTTTTCCATTTTTGGAAATTACCTTCGTTTGAAGGTTTTTTCACATTTTTTGTGAGAAGTGAGAACGACATACCTTTGAACGAAGGTTCTTGAATACCTTTGTTCGAAGGACCTTTGAACAAAAGTCTTTGGTTAGCCCTTTTCACTCTCTGCCTCAAATTTTCCTCAGAAATTTCAGTTTCATACCTTGGTTTGGACCTTCAAATGGAATGGACTTGAAAAGATAATTTGCAAGATCGTAGTCCTCGAAATGAGCCTATCTAACAAGTATAATTTTTAATATATTTTGATTTTATTATATATTTAGTTTCTATGTTTTACTGAACATAGGTTTTTCATTGAACATCAAGTTCTCTATTCTACACATGTAGAAAATTAGTAAAATATTGAAAAAAACCCCAAAAAATATTTGCGCCTTACGCAATTGATGTCCTTTTTTTTAGCAAAAAAAATAAAATTGAATTTTGATACATACAAAACAAGTTATGCGTTATGGCGTACGCCTATGTCTAAATTATAATTACTCTGACTTTGAAAATTAATTAAGAAAAAAATGCGCAAAATTTTTTTATGAGAAAATATCCATGCACTAGATATTGATGTTACAAATCTACATTTTAAAAATTATAATTTTATCCTTTCTATATAAAAAGTTGTGTTACAACATAAATGTCACTTTTTAAAAATGTTGTTTATTATAAAAAAACAAGTTATTAAAATTTATGTAAAAAAATTCACAATTTATTTCTAAATTAAAAGTACATATATATTTAGAATCTACACATAAATCCTCACAAATCACTAGTTTGCATCATCTTCAAATTCTTAATGATTTAGCTTCTATAGGTGTTAGAAAGTGAAGATTTAGTTAAAAATGTTGATTTCAATGTCTTACGGCCAAAAAGTGGGACTCATTATTGTGGGATCACCCATA